>MU227945.1:2890549-2918883 GCA_018584345.1 Thuja plicata | reverse complement strand
ATCTATAGATCTATCAATCTATATAGATACATGTGCAACTCAATGGAGGTCATATAATGTGAAATATATATACTTACCAATTTTGACCAATCCCGAGATATGATCGTAATCAGTAGAAATCAAAGGAGCATCATTGAATTTTTCATCTTCATCTCTATCAAATGTATCGGTAACGACTAGTGACACTAGATTCCATGCACCTACATATCCACGATCTTGATTGATGCATTCCTCATAATTGTCAGTAATGTAGTGACAACAAAAGCATGAGTAGTCCCTAGTCTTCAACGTCCAATTGTGACAATTTGTACTCATAACTGAATGCAAAGATCGTGTCATTTCTATCCGCTTACAACCATGCATAATTTTTCTATCTACACCTGAACAAAAGCATATATTAATATATATATTAAACATGGTTCTATTTAAATATAGTTTGAATAAAGAATGTACATTAAAAATTTAAACACTTGAATAATTTAAAAATGTGTGCATACCTTTTATCTCCCAAAATATTCTATGTGGTACTGCTTGATTCATTCTTGATGACATGCCATTCTCATTTGGTGTGAAATGTGCCTTGCACCATTCAACAACATCATGTGTATTTTTTATACGAACTCCCTTATAATTCATTTGATACTTTTGTATAGCATGTTTGATGCAAGCTCCAACACCATCATGTTCACCTTTTCTATGTCTACTCTCAAAGAAACTCCAGACATGTGGTATTTTTTCACTATGATGATATCTACATAGTGCATAAAATGGTTTGGATTATTTGAATTGTGCAACACATCCATCTGAACAAACATAATGTTTATCAATTTTTATACCTCTTTCTTTCAAATTTGCAAAAAAAATCTTTAAGCAGTGTTCTACATAATGAATGTCATGCTCTCTATCATCACTTATATAAAAATGATATTCCTTCTTTATGACTCGTGCTTCAGGTGTGCTCTGAATACCATCCAAATCTAATTGTGTGTGTCGATAACACACATATACCATAATAGTAATTTTCTCTGAAAAATAATATTCTGATTGAATTGCCTTTTGATGAACAAATGAATATTTCTCTGCAAAATGAACAATTGATACAATAGTTCCAAGTGGGAAATTGTCTCTCAGTGTTTGGAATTTTTGTGTTTGCCACTTTGCAAAAGAAGCATGATGAATGTAGGGTTGAATCAATTTTTTAAATTTGTCCATAAATACTCCAACATTTATCTTTTCTTCAACATATTCTAACCTTTTGGATTCTTTCCCAAATTTTGTTTCATTCTTTGCATATTTGTAACTATTGCAATTTACCATCTTTGTTACATCAATGTTTTCATTTTTCAAAGGAAAAAGTGACAAATCAGCACATGTCTGACATATTCCTTTTATGCAATTTATTTGTCCAACTGTATCATCTCTTTTGTCACATAAAATGGATGAGTTGAACTCACTTCTTCTACTAGGAGGAGCATTTTCAAAACCATAAGTATCTTCTACAAACTTAAAAAAAACCTGATAGTGAAGATCAAATTCAATATGATAATGACAACAAGTTCCAAACACTTTGTTTGTCCTAATATAATATGGCTTCAATCTTTCAAACACTGTTTAGCCAATCTTTATATTAGGATTTGAACTACAAAATGACACATACATTTCCTGTTGTGTTGTGTCCAACCAATGTTTTGTATGATATTCATATTGATTAGCTAAAATTCCATGTCTGATAACATCTCTACTATTTGATGAAGGATGTGTATTATCATTCCAAAATAATGTGACCAAATTCTTGATTTCTCCATCAATCCTATCAGAACAAGGAGCTATACACATGATTGCCCAAATGCCTTCCAAGGTGCTATCATCCAAAAGCATTCTCCTATTAACATATCATGATATTGTTTTCCTACTAAAACCAATATGAGATGAAACTGAAGATATTTTTCTTTTTTGGAGCATATTATTACCTACAATGGATGTCAACATAACTTTTCTTGTAATGGTCTTATCTTTAGTTTGAGATCGCTTCCCTACCTGGTTCAAACCTTTTCTAAGATTTTCAATCATATTAGTTTTCATGTCAACAACTTTTCTCCTTTTTGATGTTGCATCTATACCCAATAATTTTAATGCCCCTTCCAACTTTTTGTTTATAAGTACAACTGAAAGCAATTGAGCTTGTTCAAGTGTTTCTAAATTATCAAATTTAGCCAATATTTCTCTTGCTATCATATTCATTGACCTTTTCTTAGCAATACTTAAGGGTTGAACATTAGCAAGTGATCTCAAATTTTCCACATGCATTGTAAGTAAATGAAATAAGTTTCTATAATTAATATTTCTCTTTATAGTTTGAGATAAATGTATATGTTCATCCATACCAGTAGGAGTACCTGATCTTGAATCTTCTCCAACATCAATTGCCTGAGCTTTCATAGGGAGTGATCCCGACCCTTCTTCAATGTGCAATTATGCAACTTGAATTGACCCTCCGAATTCAGCTTGTCCTTCACCTTTTTTAGTTTTATGATAATATCTCAATGTAGCATCACGATTTCTTTGTTCGGTGCTAGGTGATCTTTTTCTAGCAGATTTATGTTGTCTTCCCTTCTTGCTCCCCATTTCTTCTTTTCAAAAATGTCTTTAAAAAAATACTTTGATATAATATTTCTCCTCTTCAAAATTATGCCTTAAAAAAAAATAGAAATAACAATTCTTATTCCAAAAATGCGTTTGTAAAAACTGAACAATAATAGAAAAATTGAATTTACTTATTGCAATTTGGTGAAAAACAAAAAATAAAAAATCTTACTTTTATACCTTTCTAAAAAAAAATTTTGAAAATTTTCTACATGGCCAACAAAGTTCGAGTGAAATGGCAAAGATAAAAATCCCACGGGATGATTTTCACTAGATTTTTCACATGGGGGTCTTCGCGCGAAGGGTCTTCGTGCGAAGATCCCTTCGTGCGAAGGGGGTCTTCGCGCAAAGTACCCAAAAATGATAATTTCTTGAAAGAAAAAAGAAAACTCCTAAAATTTGGTCTTTCAAGGTCTCAAAAAATGACCAAATCAAATGTTTTCCTCAAATACATGATTCCAAATGATGTGATTTAGAACAAGATTTCTAATGAATATAATTTTAATACATATTGAGTTCGTTATCAGTTTCAAATATTACTTTAACTAAGCATAGGTTGTTTGGAGATTCAATAACCTGTCTCTTCAAGGCTTTGGGAAAAATAGTAAATTACAAAAAAAAATTTATTAAAAATATGTAGGAAAAGCGTATTTGTGTTACTTTTCTATATAAAAAAAATTGAATTTTGATATATACATTTCAAGTTACAGTGATCAAAGTGACCTTATGTCTAAATTACAGTTACTGTCACTTTAGGACTTAATAAACTATGAAATATTGACCCAAAATGAGTAAAACCAATTACATCCTCTAGATATTGAAGTTACAAATATAATTTTGAAAGAATTACATCGTTATCATATTTGAAAAAAAAGTTATGCTGATCAATGTGAAAGTCACTTTTTCAAATCATAGTTTTTTCACACAAACCACTTTTCAAAGGAGAAGGAAAAATGAATCTTAATGAATTTTTATTTAAAAAAAAAAAAAAGATTTAGAAACTAGAAACAAAATGATAAAAGACCCTAATTTACATCATCTTCAAATTCCTTATATTTTTGCGTCAATAGGTGTTTGAAAATGAAGTTTTTTCTCAAAATGTTGATCTCTGTGTCAAAGTTGGCGAAAAAGTGGGACACACTATTGTGGGACCACCCAAATCTATCAAATGAAGAATGGTATTTATATCACTCAATCTAAATATATCAAGGAGATACTAAATTTTTTTGGAATGGAAGAGTCCAAACCAGTGAGTACACCCATGGCTACTGGATAGAAGCTAACAAAAGATGATGACACAAAAGAAGTGAACCAAACACTCTACAGATCAATGATTGGAAAACTACAGTATGTTGTACATAGTAGACTTGACATTGCCCTATTTGTTAGAATTGTTGCAAGGTTTTCTGCTAACCCCAAGGAAACTCACATGATGGCAGTAAAAAGGATTCTAAGATATTTGAAAGGAACTAATGACTACGGTCTATACTACAAGAAGAATGATAAGTTTGAACTTAGAGTTTACACTAATTCTTATTGGTATAGAAATGTTGATGACAGGAAAAGAACTACTGATGAAGCATTTATTTTAGGAAAAAGATTGATCTCATGGACAAGCAAGAAATATAACTGCACCTGACAATCTACAGCTGAAGCCGATTATGTGGCAGTAATAGTCAACTGTTCTAAAATTGTGTGGTTGAAGATACTACTAGAAGGTATGAAGGAAGAAATTACTGAACCGGTTGTCATATATTGTGATAACATGAGTGCCATTAATATTTATAAAAACCCTATTATGCACTTGAAGACAAAGCACATAGCTATCAAGTATCATTACTTGAGGGAGCTAGTTCAGAATAAAGAAGTAAGACTAGATTATGTGAACACTAAAGAACAATTAGCAGACATATTCACAAAGGTAGTACCCAAGGATGCTCATGAGTATCTGTGAGGTAAATTTGGTATGATTCCTCTAACTAAGGATAATTTATTTTTGTATGGTACTGTTGCATCAAATATTACATTCAAAATACTTGACACATTGATGCACAGTAAGTCACACTTTAGATGCTGACTAAAGTTGTGAAGTTGGACAAGGACAGAAAAGAAGATTAGTTATAATCAAGATGATAGGATCAGAGTGATACTGAAGATCTACATGATAAAGCTATCAAAGTCTTTGGCATTGTTGTCAAAGAGGGAGAGATTACCTATATAGAGGAAGAAGTTACTGTTGAAAACAATGAAGTGATTATCCACTCAGAGGGAGTCTATAGATGATGAGACACATATGATTAGAGTGTGATTACAGACACAGAGGGAGAAATGTTTTATAGATGAGAATCAAAATGTAGCTAAAGACATTAATGAAGATTTGTTCATATTGAGGAACATAGGTGACTTTTTGGATTGTACGGTAACTATGCTTGTTAAATCATTGTTTTAATATTTTGTGTTGTCAGTAATGCCAAGGAGGGATATTGTGGGAAAGTGACAATGCAAGCAATTGTTATTTTGTCATTGATGTCAAACCTTAACTGGTGAGACTATTGTTATCTATTTGAGTACCATATCTATTTACTGATGAAGAAGATTTTATAAGAAGACCAAGGGAATGGTTGAGTTAAGGAAAATAAAAGAGTATTTGATCAGTTGGCACTCTACCAAAGTAATTAGTTGTTTATCTTTCAAAGATAGTTTTTCTGGCTGTTTTGTGCCAAGCAAAGTTGTTTGTGCTGAGAAATTTTGTTCAGTGCCGAGCACTAGTGAAATTGCCAAATGGAAACAGTGATTGCTGAGCAGATCATAGATGTTGGCCGACTTGCATTATTTGAATTAATGATGAGATTTGAGATCTTTGGCTAACTTAGTTAATTTTATTGGGATATGTAAAGTTAATTAAAGATTGATCCATGTTATTTAATGTATTGATAACTGTAATTAATGCATGGATTCAAGATTTAATTAGAGACTACTTTGGAGAAGAAAATGTAGTATAATGATGGAATGATCCATTGGATCTAACCTAACCTAAGATCTATGATCTTGATCAAGCGAAAAATATTTATTTGACCTAGACAAAGAGGTATATGATAACCTCAAGGGTTTAGTCATTGAAGTGTGGATGTATAGATTGATGTACATGTATGTATGCAAGAGGATTTCATAGTTTATTTACTTATTGGCATGACCTAGTAGAGGAGGCTGAACACAGAAGCAAAAATTTGCATGTGTGATTGCTTGACAGATTTCCAAGAAGATTAGATGATTGAAATGACGATGTAGGCCACTTAGTAAGTTAGCATTAGAGATATAATTAGATCTAAATTTGTAAAGTAAGTTGTATGTATCAGATCACAACTGCTGATTACTTTCTAACCATTGTATCAGTTAAAATCCTTTAACAAGGTTGACCTAATAGTCATTTGTATAAATCCTCTAAGCAAGGTGACATTTAGGTGGAATTTTCTAAGTCCTCTAACAAGGCCACTCCTGATAAGGTGATTAAATCCTTTAACAAGGTCACACCTAATACTGTGTTATTGTAACCTTTAACAGGGTTGGCTCCTCATAGAGCTCACTTCAGAAGAGTGAAACTTGGTAGCATGTTATTGGTGGTTTTTCCCATATTGGGGTTTCATGTTAAATACTTGTGTCAACTAGTGTGAATGATTATGGTTTGTTTTAGTATTATGTTTCTATAAGATAAATACACTAAATAGTAAAATTCATGATTAAGTTGTTGATATATGCTACTACTGCCGAGTAGATCTAAATTGTTTAAAATACAAAAAGTTTTATTTGGTATATCTAGACCTGAGGATAACTGATTCACCCCTCTCCTCTCAGTTATTCTAAATTCATTCTAATATAAAAATTATGTAATAAATAAATTTTATAAGGATGATTCTGATCATAACATTGATCAATTCAAGCTTGTGCAAAATAAAGTGCCACAGACTATTGATGAAGTAGTAGAAGTAATAAGGTCAACCAGAAGGTTAGGACATCCTGCAATATAAGAAATTGGAAACATCTCTAAATATTACATTTGAATATTATTATGGGGGTAAATAATATGCTCTCCTTCTATCCGTAGATATGTAAATGAAAGATCCAAGTTGATTAACCCAAAAGGAAGGATCAATGCATAAATGAATCCATCATTTAGAAACAAGAAGAAGGAAGATCTTAAATACCCGTGTTTGATTGATTAAATGGAAATGTATTTTAGATTTAGATAGATTGAAAACCTTAATTTAAATTAATAGGAGAAATGCACTAACCTTAAAATATTACAGATCCAAAGAATGTTGTTTTCTGAAGCCTATGTTGAGTTTCTAGAAAATCCTTGACTAGATTTGGAATAGAAATGTAGAGATGGACAAAACCCAAAACTATTTTTCCATTCTAAGATAGTTCTGATTTGTAACCTCAAATCAATGCCACCATTTGCTATAATTTACAATTGTTCCCTAGATCACAATCGACCTAAAAAGTCTCAGACTAAAATTCTGTCTTCGAATTCCTGAAGTTTGTTGAAAAGGGTATCTAAATCTCAATCCCAATCTGCTATTCTAAACCTCTACCAACAAGAAAAATGGGTTCATTTCTTGGGAGAGGGGTTTTCCTTAGTTAAACCCTAATTTAGGAATTAACCTTGAAATCAATAATGAAATAAAAAATGTTAGCAAGTAGTAGAAGTAAATCTAATAATGAAGCTATGATATTTAATGCATATGAAATTGTATTTCAAATGTAAGTAAGTATGCAAATATGAAAGCTTGGACTCAATTAGAAACAATAAACCTCTAAGATTGTATGCTTGGAATCCACCTTGAAGGGAGAATGAATAAGTCTTGAGGATTCCCAAAGGATCTTGAAGGAAGATCACACCACCATGATGGATAGATCTAGGGTTTGAATGATGAATCTTGAATGTTTGAACCAAATCCCTTCAAAGGCTTGGAAGCTTGAATCCTTGATCTTCAATGGAGATCTTGAATGCTTGAGAGGAAGACTTGAACACTTTGAAATCTATAAAACATGTAGAACACTGGATGCTTTGAACTTTTTGCTTGATGACTTCTTTAGAGGCACTTGATCATACTTCCTTGGTTCTTCACTTAGAGAGACTTAGCGAAAGTGAGAGGAGAAAGCTTCCTTTTATATGAAACTAGGGCACAATCCTCTAGAGAGACTGACATAGGAGAATTAAATTCCAATTAAACCTATTCTCCTAGAAGAGGACCTATATTAAATATAATTTAACAATCATCGCTTTAGAACCCAAAACAGCTGACCTAGAAGCAAGAAATGTATTTTTGATGACCTCTGGCAGTCGATAGACTTCAAAATTTGAAAGGGGGACCTAGGTCAAGGTTAAGGTAATCCTTGACCTAGGTCAAGGTCATCCTTGACCTAGGTCAAGGTTGAGGTTGACCTTGACCTAGGTCAAGGTTGAGGTCAACCTTGACCTAGGTCAAGGTCAAGGTTGACCTTGACCCAGGGAGTCAGGAGTCCTGGAAAACATATGAGTTGGGATGGTAGGTGCCCAAAGATGCCCAATAAGAGTCCTAAATAGGAAGTGGAGTAAGAGAGGATGTAGAAATGAGGGGAAAATGTGATAGTGGTAAAAAAAACCCTAAGGAGGGCTAAATTTTCTTAACATGGAAGTGCTTCCATTTTAAGATGATACATTAAGCCCCCACTTTAGCAGGAGTATGAAAATTGAACATACTTGGTAAATTTAGAAGAAAGACTCCGGTGGATCACAATAAGTTAGAACATCAATAAGTCAAGGACATGATCCCCCTTACCAAAGATTCTAACTCAACATCCATATATATAGATATGGAAGTAAAGAGAAATATACATGATTACATAAGTAAGACAAGAGAAACACTATAGATAACATAGCTTCATGATATAATCCTACTAGCATGAAAGCAAAAAGAGAGAAAAGAGATAGTGATTACCTCACCTAGTAAGATTCCCACCTTACCATGAATCACCAAGGAGGGAGAGCCCAATAGGTTCACCCATAAGGTATGCTTTATAATTGTAATGTGTATTCTGACAAATTTTAAAATATCTATGGATCCACATTCTTGTATTAGTAAGGAAAATGTAAAATGCGTGTCTTTTCAAGATTTAGAAACTTGTGTGTGTTACCTTCCAAGGATTTATCATATTGTAAAATTTAAAATGCGTATCTCTTCAATATTTAGCAACTTATGTGGGTTACCTTCTGAGGATTCAGCATGCTACAAAACAAATGGTTTGACCAAAAATGTAATAATATAGAATGAGGGAGGCCGTTTATATGCCCCCTCTTTAAGATGGAAAAGTACATACTATTTTGACATGTTAAGGAAAGAAAAGAACAAGGATAAACCCTTCTTCAACATCAAGACAATATCCATAGACACCACCTAGTCCAAGCTAAGAAGGTAACAACTCCTATGAGGCCATGGAAGGGACAAATACAAAGAGATATCATGCAATAAGTGAAAAAAGGTAACCATTGTGAGGTATAAAACAAGATTTAGTTTCCAAGGTGAGAGATTTATCAACAATGGAAACCAAATGTCAAAAAAAGAAATAGGTTATGATCAAGGACATAGATCCTCAATTCAAACCAAAATTCTCATGTGTTGTGGATATCACATAATAGATAGATATTGCTTAACCAAGGGAAAAGTGAATCCTAGAAAGAAAGAAAAGAAGAAGGTGTCATCCTTTCCCCCCAAGCGTAGGAACAAGGATGAAAGGGAACCTATTATATCGCTCATAATACTATGCAAGACAATGTGCTCCCAAAGATTAGGCTAACATTGTTTACATAATATGGAGTTCCATAATAGGAACATAAATGTTATTTAGAGGAAATATGATATAACTCATTGCCACATGACATATAAATAATTTTACTACCAATGAGCTACCTAATCTTACAATGGAAAGCTTGACATTCATTAGAGTGATCATGAAATCTATGATAGAAACAAAAAGGAAGAATCTTAAAGTATAGAATACATTTATTTTTGCATTTAGGTCTAGTAATCATCCTATCATGAAGGAGTTTAGGTAGATCAACCTCTTGGTCAAATTCCTTCATAGGGTCATCATGTTTTGAAGTATTATTTGAGATGTTGGTAACATTGCTATGTTGTTGAGGATTAGATCCCAATCCATAAGAATGCTCATGTCCCCCATTCTATAAGGGCATTTGAATTCCTTGTTTATGCTTAGCACATCCTTGACTATGGAATCCTTGTTTAACTAGTAAATGGTAACTAGGACCATAACAAGAAGCTAGATCAAAAGGAGTCAACGAAACTTCAGGAGTCACTATGTCATCATTAGTATGTTCGATAGATTCAAAAGAAGGAAAAATAAAGTAATAAATCCTAGGAGAAGATCGGGTAGGAGATTGATTCTCCATAGGATCATCACTAAGAGGGAGAGAATTAAGGGAATTCATATCATTTTTCTGCTAATTCCTTAACACTAGAAGGAATCCCAATTAGAGGTAATGTATCAATAATGTTCTCTTCTTTCTCTAAAATGTCCACATAAGGGGGGTGTGTTTTAGAAAAAGACTCATCATCATGTATGAATATGTCATCCATTAATAAATCACCATCTTGTATCAAAGCATCTTCACAAGAAGGGGATAAATCAATGTCTTTATCCAAGGGTTCATCCCAACAAGTAGAATCATCCATAATGGCTTCATGAGGAAGAGAGTAATCAACATCAAAATCCAAAGGTTCATCCCAAATATAATCATACCTCTCAATAAAACACATTGTTGGATTGCCTAAAGCTTGATCCCTAAAGGGGAAATAATTATATTCTAAAGTAGGCTCATAGAAAAGACATATATTAGGAGAAGAATTAACATCTATAGCTTACTCATTTCTATGGTAAAGGTCAATTGAAGAGATTGTAGAGGAGGATGAAATAGGAATAGAATCCTTGGTGATCTTATTCAAACAAATTTTATCCTCACTTTCATGTACCTCACTAGCGGATCTATCATCTTTAACAACAAAAGCCTCATAAAAGTATTCAAAACAAAAATAATACATGTTGAATACAAAGTAATATTACAAGCATGAAAGATGTAAATGTTTTTGTATTTGTAAAGAAATTTTGTGATTTTAATGAATTTTGAAATATAAATGCAAGATCATAAAAGAAAACCTACTTCTATATGCATGCAATATCTAATATGAAATGCAAATCTAACACCAAAAAGAAACAATTATCTATCATGGGTTCACCAAAATGTAATATAAGAAATTGGAAACATGTCCATAGATTAAATTTGAATATTGTTATGGGGATAAATAATATGATCTCCCTCTATCCTTATATATGTAAATGAAAGATCCAAGTTGATTCACCCAAAAGGAAGGATCAATGCATAAATAATCAGTCATTTAGAAACAAGAATAAGGAAGGAAGATCTTAAGTACCCGTTTATGATTGATTAATTTGAAATGTATTTTAGATTTAGATAGATTGAAAACCTTAATTGAATTGAATAAGAGAAATGCACTAACCTTGAAATATTTCAGATTTAAATAATGCTATTTTCTGAAGCATGTGTTGAGTTTCTGGAAAATCCAAGACAAGATTTGGAATAGAAACACAGAGACAAACAAAACCCAAAAAAAATTTCTGTTCAGAGACAGTTCAGATTTGTACCCTCAAGTTAATGCCACCTTTTTCTAGAATTTTTGATTGTGCCCTAGGTCACAATTGACCTAAAAATTAATAGACTACAATTATGTTTTTGAATCCCAAAATTTTTCCAAAAATGGTATCTGAATCTTTGTCCCGATCTGTTGTTCCAAACCTATACTTGCAAGAAAAAAGGGGTTTGTTTGTTGGGGGAGAGGTTTTCCTTAGTCAAACCCTAATTTATGAATTAACCTTGAAATCAATAATGAAATAAAGAGTGCTAGCAAGTAGTAGAAGTGAATCTAATAATGAAGCTATGATATTCAATAGGAATGCAATTGTATTTCAAATGTAAGTATGCAAATATGAAAGCTTGAACTCAATTAGAAACCATAAAACTCCATGATCGTATGGTTGGAATATACTTTCAAGGGAGAATAAATGAGTCTTGAGGATTCATAAAGGATCTTGAAGGAAGATCACACCACCATGATGGTTAGATCTAGGGTTTGAATGATGAATCTTGAATGTTTGAACCAAATCCCTTCAAAGGATTTAAAGCTTGAATCCTTGATCTTCAATGGAGAACTTGAATGCTTGAGAGGAAGACCTAAACACTTTGAAAGCTTGAAAATATGTAGAACAATGGATGCTATGAAATTTTTTATTTATGACTTCTTTAGAGGCACTTGATCATACTTCCTTCGTTCTTCACTTAGAGAGACTTAGAGAAAGTGAGAGGAGAAAGATTCCTTTTATACGAAACTAGGCCACAATCCTCTAGAGAGGCAGACATAGGAGAATTAAATTCAAAATAAACCTATGCCCCTTGAAGAGGACCTATATTAAATATAATTTAAGAATCATCTCTTCAGAACACAAAATAGCTGACCCAGAAGTGGGAAATGAATTTTTGATGACCTTCAAAACCTGACAGACTTTGAAATTTGAAAAGGGGACCTAGGTGCAGGTTGAATTCATCCTTGACCTAGGTCAAGGTCAAGTTTGACCTTGACACAAGGAGTTAGGACCCCTGGAAAACATTCCAGTTTGCATGGGAGGTTCCCAGAGAGGCCCAATCAGAGTCCTAAATATGCAGTGGAGTAAGAGAGGATGCAGAAATGAAGGGACAATTTGATAGTGGTCAAAAACACCCCCTAAGGAGGGCTAAACATTCTTAACATGGAAGTGCTTCCATTGTAAGATGATACACATCCAAAGATACATACTTATGCAAATCAAACTACCAAGAATCAGGATAAATTGGAAGAAGCTATCATAGGTATGATGATTAGTTTCAAAAAGGTCCCTGTAGAATTTTATACATACATTCTACAAGAGTTATATGATAAAGTATCAGCAAGATGGACTTATGCACTTAATACAGAAAAATATATGAGATATATTGCGCTCACTGTAATTAAGGTTGATTGTATAGTGGAACATATTGATGACATAATGCAAACATAAGAAAAGAAATTTTCTAAGAAATCTAGAGCACTAAAAATAATTCAAGGGAATTTAAAATAAGTTTATGAAGAGAGCACCATGATTTGGAAAAATTTGTTGTGAAATCATAATTGAGGATATAACTAAAGGAGACCCTCATGAACAAGCAAAGGAAGATGAAATGATAACCAGAGCTACCAGGACCTAAGATGAACAAGATGCAACTGAGTTCGCCTGAGAAATGATACCAGTTAATATTCTTATAACGGTACAAGAAATTGATATGGAAACTAAAGCATAAATGAAGACAAGGGAGATGAAAAAGGTAAAGATATCGAGCATAGTGGAGTGACAACAAAAAGTGATGCACCCAAAGAAACCATTGATGTGGTAGATAAAGGTGAAGGTAACACAGAGATGATGCTAGACACTTCTACCAGTAACACCAGGTCAGCTACTGAGCCACCTACATAAGGCATCACACCTACTAAGCCACCAAAACTAGAGGAGAAGGATCCAATTAGACTTGATTTAATCACAGACATCCCTAAATGTGATCCAAGGAAACTTGATCCACATGGTGAACTGTGCACCTGCAAAGTAGCTGAAGACAATATGAGGCTAGAACATAAGAATGCACAAAACTAGAGGTAGCAAAGGAGATCTTACAACAAGTTGTTCCTAACGTGAACATCAATGAATATACCTCCATCATTGATCAACTTGCACTGCTCACCAAAGCAATAAATGGACCAGATAATGATGCCAAGTAGAAGTTAGAAGAGAGAGAAGAAAAGAAGATTCAATACAAGGTCACTAAGAAGATCAACCAAGCAGTGGTAGTTAATAAGGTAACACTCTCAGAATTTGTAGCAAGATTAGAAATTGTTATTACTCAAGCACTTACAATTCTGCATAAGTTATGCACATTAGATCACTTCACTACTGAGCTTAGTGAAAAGATGAAGAAATTATATTAATCTAAATGTTATTTCAAATAGTCTTACAACTGAGCAACATGCATTTCAAATGAATTACACCAAGGTTCTACAAACACAATGGTTGAGAATTGATTTGAAGAAGGAAGAGGACAAGAAAAGAGAAGAGGTAATCGAGCTTCAAGCTATGTTACTACCGCATTTAATATTGATGCAAAAACATATGAAAATGACAAAGAATAGCATTTACACCATAGACCTATAAGT
This sequence comes from Thuja plicata, assembly GCA_018584345.1. NCBI lineage: Eukaryota > Viridiplantae > Streptophyta > Pinopsida > Cupressales > Cupressaceae > Thuja > Thuja plicata. Next base: position 2,904,889 of record MU227945.1, on the reverse strand, counting down.
AACATAGAGTATATATGATATGCATGCTCAACTAAACTTAAAATAGTTGACCATTGAGCATTTAAAGGAGGAATGGGAGAAGTTAATGAAAAATCTCTCGAAGAACCATACTCACATTTTTGATAAGTTGTAAGTTGTTTCTTTTTGTTATTAATTTCAAAAAGGGGGAAACATATGTATGTATCTAGGCATATTGAGCATGTACAAAGGGGGAGTCACTATGTATAAGTTATTATGTATACTACATCTACATATACAAGTTTTTGATACTTATTCCAAAGGGGGAGAATGTTACTCTATATGAATTTTGATTGTTGTCATTAGTATTCAAGTATTCAATTTTCTAGTCTGTAACAGAATCAAAGACAAACTAGTCGGTAATGATCACCAAGTGCAAAGTTAACCGAGTGCATTGATCAAGCACAGATTTAACAAAGTACAGTGATCAATGAGAAACAAACATACCAAGCATGCATTATAAAGTGGGAACATAGTTTATACTAAGATATACAAGGAACGATGAGCTCCGAGAGAGAATAATTACTGAGTAAACCAATAGTCACATAAAAGTTTGAATTAGCACATCAATCTAGGTAACAAATTTTTGTCGAGTTGAATAATTGTTTACATTGATCGAGGAGGACATTAATTATGCATACACTCATTAATTGTATATATCTCCTATGTATAGATCAAGGTAAATTTTGTACACCATTGATCATAGGTTTTCTAAGATATTGTAAAACCCTAATTAGGTCAACAGGTTTGATATATGTAAGGATAAGATGTCATTTTGTAATATATGATGATCAAGTAATGATCAAGTAGCTACCATACTAAGGACACCAGGAGATTAGACAAGGGTATTAGAACAAGGACTACATTGCAGGATTCAATTTTGAGAACAAAGACAAGGCTACTAAGCAGTACATAAGGTATTATTAGTCACAGTAAGGTGATAAATTCATTGTAATTAAAGGATCTATATCCCCAATCTTAAGATTGTAATTTATTCAGATCACACATTTTTTTACTCTTTGACAATTGTAACAATCCTAAAATCTCCTAACAAAGTAGACTTAACCATCTTTGTATAAATCTCCTAATAGAGTGCACACATACTTTGTGTTTCTAAATCCTCAAATGAGGTAGATCTAATTGATGTTATTCTTACTCCTGACAGGGTAAGGTCACTAGAAGTGATAAATCTTTGTAAGCTCTAACATGATACTTTATTACTGCAGTATTAAAGCTTTACAGGTCTCATCCCAACAATAGTTTTTACCTTCTAACAAAGGTTTTCTGTGATACCAAAATACTAGTATCATGTGTACTTAAGTTTCATGAATATTTATTTGTTTTTATATGCATTTTAAATTTCAGCAATGACATTACATGTATGGTGAAAGTAATCTAATTAGTCGGTTATAGTAGTATATGATTACAAAGATTTTCTTGAAAAAAATTTAAGGGTACTGATTCACCCCTCCCGTCTCAGTACTCACCTTTCTATTATTCCAACAATTTCAATTTTAAATTACTTGTGGAAGGTATAATAATGAATAATACTTTATTTTCATCTTTTCTCATTCATTTTTACAGTATATTGTGCAAGTCATAATGGTTTTTCCACTGACGGTTTGAAACCCTCAGTGGGGTAAACAGTGAGACTTTAAAATTGTGTTTCTCCAAATATACCAAGCAAAATAGACTAAAAATTGATGAAATAATTGGTTTTGATATTATTTTTAACATAATAAATTGATAGAGAAATATATGAAGCTTTGATCCTATTTTAATGATTCCCTATGATCTCTGTTATAAATTTTTTGATTCGTAGAACCAGTAAGAAGAGTTATTTTTTGCGGCATTTTCATTGAGTCTAGTACTTTTAATGATGTTATTATATGGTGTAGGTGGAGGAAAGGTTTTAAATAATCTTTTATATTAGTTTTTTCAATCCATGAATCATTATGTGTGTCACTGATTAGTAAAAGTCAAAGTTAGACTTTATAAGCATTATAAATTTTATTAATAGATGGTCTTGGAGTCCCTTGAGAGTTTATTAAATCAGGATTAAGGAGTGCACTTTAACCATAGGGGAAGGATTGAATTATTTAACATTGTGATTTGATAATAAAAATAGGTGCTTGAATCCATTATATCACTCTTTGGCAATTTTGATTTATGGTAGTCATCAATAAGAGTTATTTATTCCATTTATTCACAAAGGGAGACTTATTCATGTAAATATATGTTTCCCCTAGTTCTTGATTGTTTAGAGAGCTCCTCAAACCCTTTGAGGACTAAAACAAAAAAGCACTAATATGATTTTTTGTATGACTGTCATCAGACAACAATGGTAGGATGTTGATAACATAGTCCAGTCTGAGTTTCAAACAAAAGTAGGATCTCCTTAATAATGAGAAATGGTCATGGTTTTTTTAATGAGGCAAGGTGAGTGTTGGAAAAATTATATTGGTGATCAATAATCCTTCCATGTGTTTTATGTTTATAATCACAATTGTTATCATCCCCAAGGTGCACTTTGCACTAATTTTGTACAAGATATAGTAGTTGTGAGATCTTTCAAACATTGAACTGTCTTGTAAGTGTAAAGATGATATGTTATGCTTTTAAAACAAGTCCTTGAATATAATTGGGCCTTTTGAGCACTATTAATCTTATTTTTCATCGATGGTGACTTGTGAATGGAAGTGTGGAAGTTGACATAGGTGAGTGTTGTTACAAAACAAAGTTGTGTTGTTAAAATTGAATTTCATTTGAATTTATGGATTAAATAGTTAAATAATGGTACTTTCTGAATACATTACAATATTATTAGTTGTGTTAGTTTTTATGTGAGCTATGGGACCTCTACATGATACAATTAATTGAAAAAGGTGAGAGTTTCACCTACAATAGATGGTAATCAATTTTGTGTACCTAAGGGTGATTTTTCTTCTAAATCAAAGTTACCTATAGATAATACTATGTTATGACACTAGAGACTTGGAAATATTGAGGAGAAGGGTCTTAGGAAATTGGAAAATAAAAACCTTTTTGATGGTTTGCATGATTTTAATACTGTCTTTGATTTCCTGGAGCATTGAATTTATGAAAAATGAAATTGAGCTTAGTTTTACTTTAGTTCTCTTAAATCTTGTGGTGTTTTGGATCTTATTCATTCCCTTGTGTTTTGTTCTATAAATATTCCTTATATTGTAAAATAACCATGTTATGTTTAATTTATTAATGATTATAGAAGTATATGGATATATTTTATAAAGATAAAATCAAATGTGTTTAGAGAATTTAATGGTTTCAAACCAATAGTTACATTATAGGCTACAAGGAAATTAAATGTTTGAGAATTGATAATAGTGGTGAATTTCTCTCTAATAAGTTTTATATATTGTGGCATTTAGAGGAAGAAGACAACTCTATATTCTCCACAACAAAATGGAGTTACAAAAAGGATGAACATGACATTGATGGAGAAGGCGCGGACTATGTTGAGATGTGAGAGCCTTGAATAAAGGTTTTGGGATTCTTTCTACCTGATTAATAGGTCTCCTATATTATATCTTCTTCATAAAACACCTATGGAATCATGGCTAACTCATAAACCTTCATTCAAACATCTTTGATTTTTTCACTACAAGGCATATGCATGTGCGCTGAACAAGAAGAAAATAAAGTTGGATAAAATGGATTTGAAATGTATCTTCATTGGCTATATAGTCAGGGTGTAAAAGGATACAAGGTTTGGGACCTTTTTGAAGAAAAAATAATTCTTAGTAGAAGTGTTATTTTTATATGAACTAAGCCTTCTTTCATTGTAACCCTTCATAGAGTTATCTTTTGGTTTTTTCACTGTGAGGATTATGCATATGTGTCAAAGGAGAAGAAGAAAAAGTTAGAGAATGAAGCTGTGAAACATATCTTCATTAGTTATATTGTGATGGGAGGATCCACTTAGGAATCCAGATAGATTTTGAAAATTTATTCTTTTTTGGTTCTTCGAGAAATTCATTACTTCTATAAGGAGTTTTAGAACCGCTATAGCTTTTGATTTTTCTTTTTTATCAATGGACTTTCATGGCCTTTTTAATATTTCTTTTTCATTTTGGATCATATTTTTATTTGTTTACACATCAATTAGACTAGATATGTTGATCCTTGATTATATATAAATTGCTTGAATTATTGACTTTATGTTTGGCATCCAAATTACTTGTCAAAAGAATGGGATTCATGGATGGATAGGTATGATATGGAGGCCTTTTGGGTGGCTGAAAGGTTTTCAAAGGTGTGTACCTTTTCTAATCTTGATTTTTGAAAGGGTAGGTTGATTGTAAGCTAGAAAATGAAAAAATATATACACCTAAGATGGATGGAATAGATGAAGGGAAAGATATATGTTTTGATTTATATTTTTTAAGGATACCAATATCTTGAGAGTGAGGTATGTAACCAAGACTATTATCATAATAATTTTATTTGATATGGAAGGGATCTAATATACCTTTCTCATGGAGGTTTAACCTTTTGAGTTGATAAATCTTTGGACTAGTAGGATACTCGTTACTTTGAGAAGAAGGTGTGAGTCCATTTTAGGGTGTATATGGCATGAAGAAAACAATAGGATCATAAAGTGGACCAAACTAGATAAAATTGGAGGAATCAATTTTATACTTAAGAGGTTCATGAATAAATTTCACAAATGTGTTAGGACCATGTGCGCGATCAGGAAGAATGATGGGATGAAAATTAATTACCTGCGTCTAGAAATTACATGTTCCCTAATAACCACATACATGACACATCTACCTCCCATGAATAAATTTCCCCTCAAGAAGTCTCCATGTATCCCATAATTCATTTATTGCATAAAGCTTCACAAGAGAAATCTACACCATCTCCGTCAAAGAAAGCATCACTTAATGACACATTTCATGTTTAACCCCAAGGGATATCCATAAAAAAATCCAATCTAATCCATTTATTAATCCAAATTCCATACTTGATTTAGAACTATAAGAGCCAATTTCACCATGTGTTCTATTTCCAATCAAAATAGTTTTAGAGAGACCCATTTAATGCCCACCTTCCTCAAGCAAAATAATTAATTTCTTCCTAGAATACCCCGTAAATATTCGAACTCATACCCCATATCAAGAGAATGATCCAAAGCACTGAGATAAATCAAAATCAAGATCACAACAACAACCAATCCCATCCAATTTTTGACAAAGATCTCACCATTAGAGAGTCTCATAATGATGCCATCATCCCTATCTATCATATCGAAGATGATTCCCTTCTATCTAAATAGAAAATTGTCCTTATAAGTATCATTGATATTATATTTCCTAAGCAAGAACATGAATTACCTTCCATTCTTTCCAATGGTTCCATTCTAAGTCAAGATCAGAAGACCCTAAAAATATAGTCCAATTATCCCCTTACAAGTCAAGATCAAAGTTGTTACCTTCATTCTTTTTCAGCCTTAATTTTCTAATCTGAGTCAATATAAGTCCTAGACTTGAACCTGAAGCTAAAGTTGAAGTTGAATTATTTTAAGCTGGTTCAATTTCAAGTTCAACCCGTTACCCATTTCTGTCTCCCCTTCAAGTTTCTGTCAGTCTCGAAGTTGAACCTGAACTTGAACTTAGTCCTGAACCTTAAGTTAGTTCAAGTTCAATTTCACGTTCGTAATATGTTGTTTTGTACATGGAGAATTTGGCAAGTTTTCTTCTCTTGCAAAAAGGGAAATCTTTGCAACTCCCCAGGTATTCATTAAGATTTGGAAGCCACCGTACAAAGATTGTCACACTCAGCCAGATGGTTCATGCATGTGAGAATTGGAAATGACAGTCGGCGACATGACGTAAGGAAGTCATTAATATATAGATTTGGCTGTCAGAGATTTCCCTTGGGGGTTGAGATATTCATGTTGAAATATCAAGAAAATTAAATAAGAGTGCCTAGACATGTTAAATCAATCATTGTTTGATTAAAAGTATTCATTATGAGCATGCTCCAAAGATTTATTAAGGATTTTATAAGGCATTCATGAGTAAATGAGAAATAACTAAGGTTTTCTCGTTAATTATTTTGTCTGGAGAAGGAGTAACGGAATTGGTGGTGAAGAATTTATAGAAAACAGTAGTGTAGGAAATTGGTGATTTAATCTTCCCCTTTGCAGTTTTTAGTTTTCAAAGGCTCTTTCTATGTTGGAAGTCTTTTCTCTTCATATTGGCAAGATGTCTTTGTTTCATCCCAAACTTCTGAAAGAAGAGATTAGAACCCACCTTCTATTTTCTCTCCTAGATATAGGGGACACCTTCTTGCTGAATGTAAACTTAGGGGAGCTCTACAATAGAGTTCAAAATGCTTTTGAGGGTTCTTTTTCAAGGAAACTAGTAGGAAGCAGACTTTTAGAAGCCACTACATTTCCTCCAACCACAATTTGCCCTGAACTGGTGTTGGAGTGTGCCAATAAGTACGACACCAAGAACAGATGTATTAAGGATGCATCAGGAGAAATATTGGTCAAAATCAGTTGGGAAACATTAATGGCGGCCCTGTGATTCCCAGACAAAGAGCCATATGAACCATGGACTTATATGGAAGGAGATCATGTGTACGAGATATATAAAAAGAAGTATATTTCCTCAATAGCCCAGGCGTGGCTTACGAAACCAGAGAAAGGAGGATCCAGGTTACTAAAGCCTCTGACAATTGAACACTTCTGAAAAGACATCACTTATATGGTTCTTCTTCTAAATAGGGTGAAAGGGAATCCTCATGCATTTCATTGGGAAAATTGGATGTACTGCTTTATCCAGAAGATTATAGAAGTAGATAAGTTTATAGACTGAGCTGACCTAATAGCCAAAGAACTCCATAGGAATCTCTTAAATGTGACAAATTCGACAACATTTTATATATGTCTTCCTACCTTGTTTATGTCTTAGCATGTTGCAGAGCTTGGGAGGGATTACCTCATGAAGTATGGAAGCGTGATATAAAAATTTATGACTAATTCACATGCTTACAAAAATTAAAGTTCTCCAATTTGTTTAAAATAGTAAATGACATATTTTCAGGAAAGTTAATTTATGAATTGTGGGGAAGAGAAAATTTCACTCTTTCTGAAGAAGCTAAACAGGTGATCAATATCTACGACTGTTATTTCATACAATTTCCAAGTTTTACATACCTTAGGGTTGGAGTGTTTGATGAGGAACCTCTGCGGCTTCCTAGGTTTTGTTTGGATGATATAGTCTTAATGGAGCTATGTAGATAGCTTGTTCTGGTTGAACAAAAATCTGGGACCTCAAAGAAAACTTCAGGTATTCTTTTCCCTAACGAATTAGGGTATTATAGGTGCAAAAGTCTCCAAGATGCTATGTCTACAAAGGAAGAATTGGATACTCTATGTCTACAGACTTATACTCCAAGGGTCAATTTTGATTATAGGGGCTTTGCAGGGGAAAATCTAAATGTCCCACAAACATTCATGCACATCCCTGAATTAGAAGATTTTTGGGTCAACTATTCTGATGAACTAGAAGTAAGGAAAAGATTGTGGTCCCATTTCACTTTGAAGTAAATCACCACCTTCAGGCTAGATATGGATATAGATGGGGTAGAGAAAGATAGTGAAACTGATGTCTTAGACTCCCAATACTCAGAGAAGGTCGAGACCTTCCCTATTCCTAAACTAGATTGGATAGTACTAGAAGAAGATGATATATACACAAGAATGAAAAGAGTGATCGAGAGAATAAAAGCATGGTTGTTATAGAAAAGAGCTTCTGATGCCCCTTTACAGTCAGCCATAAAAACAAAAAGAAAACAAAAAAGGAGCACAACAAAGAAGAAAACTTCTATTTTAACTAACTTAAGTGTTGATCTTGTGCAGGAAAAGTCAAGCTTGAAGTTGAACCTGAACTTGAACTAATTTCATCTCAAGTTCAAGTTCAAGTTCAAGATCGAGCTGAACCCAAGGTTCGGTTGATCACATCAAGTCAAAGGGTAAAAGAGAGGGTTAAGAGGTAGAAAGATATGTCCAGCATCTTTGTGGAGTTGGATTCATTAGATCCTGACCCAAAGGTGATCACCGTCAAAGACTATAGTGTACCTGAGATGGTAGATGCTCAACATATTTAGGAGGAAATAGAAGGCATTCTGAAAGACTCACTAGCTCTTTTGAGTAACTATGATACTCAAAATAAATCCTCTATTGCCCCACCATGGATAGAGACCCCATTAGCCAAGAAAAGAAATGTATTTCCTTTGTCAGTACCCATTGATGATGTGGTGAGTAGGTGCCTGGGAAAATCTTCTAAAGTAAAGAAAATGAAGATGGAATCTAAAATTGATTTCGATGAAAACAATGGTCACTGGATAGTTGAAATTGCAAAGCCTAAAGAAGACAATACCGAAGGAGAAGCTTTAGTCCAAGACTTTAAGATATCCAAAGTGGATTTAGCAAGAGACACCAGAGCCACTGATATGAGATTTTTCAAGGTGTCAAACAAGAAAATTGCCAATAGAGTTTAGAAAGATGCCAAAGATAAACAAGAAATGAAAGAGGCTATGAAGAGTATGGCCCAATACATCAATGCCATCCAAAATCCTGAACCTTTTCCTCTGAATGAAATTCCAGCCTCCACTGACATTAAGTCCCCTAATAATCAATGATTTCTTGACCAAATTCAAAGGAGTAAGGCAGTGAGTAAAGTATTCGATGATTGGGTTGAACGTGTAAAATCACAGGTTAGCAAGTAATTAAGTCATCTGGATTAGACCCATAACGAAGGAACTCACCTGAAAAAGAAAATAGAGGCCAACATTAGAGAGTGGGAGCTCAAAAAGACAACATGGACCAAAGAACTCGATTGGATTGAAGAAGTTGAGGAGTACGGTTTGCAGAAGTTTCTCACGGAGAGGTCAGTGTCAGGACTAGATGATAAAGTTATTTATGTTATAAAGGAATGCATAGAATGGAGAAATGAGGTTGTGGCTACAGGAATTTCTGAAGTAAAGGATCTCATGAAGGGGCTAGAAGCTATTAAGGATATCATTTCTAATGATATAAAATGGATTGATGAACGGTGCCAGGAAAACCATGAAGAGACAGATAAGTCAATTGAATAGATAATCAAAGATGTGAATACCTGGTTTGACGAGCTGAAGGGGATGAAGGCACCTACAGATGAGCATTTTATGAAGGTCATGTGGATAGAATCAATGATGATCCTTCAGAAAGGTCATTTGGTTATGCACAAAGAAAAGGTGGCCGAGATCAAAAGAAAAAAAGAAGTCTGGAAATAGAGGATAGGTTTTATTGGTTTGACACATCAATCGGTAATATCTACGTTTACAGCCACATAGGAAGATTGGAATGTAGCGTGTCTCACAGAAACCTTAACTACTTAACCACCTGGAACACTTGGCAGCCTCTCAGAGGCATTTTTGCTCCCAGTCTAGTTTTATAGCTTAATGCTTAATATAGTTAGGGGATCTAGTGATCTTTTACTTCTCAAGAAGACTTTTTTTTACCAAAGATAGTTGTTGCAGCCCTGTGTGGCTATTTATTGGAAACTTTTAATCATTTAAGGGTTCGGCTCTGAGTTGGATAGAATCTATTTTCTAAAAAACTTAACTTCAAAGTGTTTTAAAAACTAGTATTACAGAATATATGAAATATCCTATGGTGTTACGTATATGTTTAAGCTTTTGAAGTGATAAATACTACTGTTTATCTTATCTAATTTATCTTCCTATGAAGATGAGCTATGTTAGATAAATATTAACTACGATATGAATGGATTCTATGCTTGGAAGTGACAAAGTAAATAATTATTCAAGTTTAGATTCATAAAGTTTCAAGGTTGATATTAAAACTAAAATAGAGATTTTTTCTCCAACTTGCACATTCTTTTCATGTTGATGAACTGGATGTTTTCCTTAAGTGTTTTCTAGTGAAAAGCACACCTAATTTTACTTTTCTCTGTTGAATAAAATCATATTGAAAATATTTTTTTAAAGGTAGCTACACATTATAATTTGCAGAGATTTTACTTTGATAAACTCATTTATTGGTATTGAGTTTTATTTCTTCTTCCTTTCTCCTTAAAAGAGTTTGAGATTAACTTTGAGAAGAGGGAAAAAAATGTATGCTAACAAAAGTAACCATTCACATTTAAATCCATTACAAGATACCCACATCCCTTTAGGTCCTCCTCAAGATCCCTCTATTGCTAGTTTTTCCATGGATGTCTAAAGTTACTTTTTCCTCTAGTGATGTTGAAATAGGGAAAAATATTTTCCAAGACATTGTAAGGTTATTCAAATCTTTGGACATGTATGAATTTGAGGGATGTGATTTATTATTTTATAGAAGTGACATGGTCCCATGAGAGTATGAAGGTTGATATGGGGGTGATGCTCTTTTAATTGGAGGGTCACCTTCTCCATGATAGCAAGGTTCAAGGTTCCATTATTGGTGATGAAAATGGGCTAATGTTTTCACTTTTTCATCTTGTAAATTATTAGGATCTTGTTTCAATCATTGACTTGTGCAATGCTTTTAGATTTTCAAAATTTATGGATGAAAGGATACGCACCTAAAAGAATGACCAATATGACACTAAGGTATGAGCGATAAATACAACATATGCTTTTTAAATTTAAGGATGACAATGCAATCTATGTTTTTGGGGATTTTTGGAAATTTTATAATACAACTTAAGGAGTACAATGCAAAAAATGAAAAAATAGGCATAGCAATTGTATAGTATAAAATAGCTGTGAATGGTAGGAAGCCACTTTACACATACATTAGAATACAAAAAATCTAATCCTTAGGCCAAATCTAATTAATATAACCCAAAAGGATAAAGCAATACATATGCAAGACCTAGCTAGAAGGTGAATTTAGGATATTCCTTATGTGAATAGGAAAAGAAGATTGCAAGGGATATATCCTAATGATTAAGGAAATTATTACTAAAAAGATACAATAGTAGATCTGATCTAATATATCAAAGTGAATGTAAGCTATAAAAGTAAGCATGAGTGTACCTAAAAATGAGATAAGAAGAAAGGTATTCAGAGGCTGGTTTTCTATCAGAAGGAGTCCTAAAAAAGTTTGATTTTCAAACTAGGCAATCTACAACCCGCAAACCTGAGATCTGCAACTTTCAATTATGCTATGGGAACATGTTGAAAGTGGTTTGACCTATACCTAAGTATAGGTTGAAAGTTCAACCTATACCCAAGTATAGGTTGAAGGTTTGACCTATACCCAAGTATAGGTTGAAGGTTATACCTATACCCAATATGGTCAAATTCAGAAAAAGAAAAGTTGATCTAGGTAGTTATTTTGATTGTATTTATAGCTTTGTTAATGGGATCTGAACTTATTATAGCTAGGCATAGGTTCAAGGTTCACCCTATATCCATTCCTATCATACTTAAAAATAAAAATTCAAACTAGAAAGGTTTTTGAATTGGGTCCTTCGATTTGTAGCTATATCTGCACTCCAAACCTACACCTGCACATAATATAGAAGGGGAAATTGTTGTGGGGATGTGATTTTCTTTATAAAGCCCCTAATTAGGAATTAACCTTGAAATGTAATATAAAGTGCATGAGGAAATGTAATCTAGGTCTGAAACATAAATTTCCTTATACCTCAATGATTCAATGTCACTTTCAAGATGATCACAAGTGTTGATGCAATAGTTTGGACTCCATAAAAACCCAATAGAAAATCATGAAACCAAACTCTTGAATGATTAAAGTTGTAGCTTTTCACAACGTTTGATTGAATGGAGAGGAAGAAGACTTTAATAAATGTAGATAACCTTCCTTGATAGAAAAATCCTCTACCTCCTATGGAGAAAGAAGCTAGGTCTATAGAAGGAAATACTTGAATGCCTTTAATGGATGGATGCTTTCTTACTTGAAACTCCTTGAATAGATTACTTGCATGAAAATGTCTCTGGAATTGTAGGTAAGTAATAGATTTAAAAATGAGAGGGATAGGTTTCCTTTTATAATGATTATGGAGTCCAAATTTGAGGAGGTCGACTACACTGGATGGGAAAATGAAAAAACCTTGCATCAAGCCCAATACCCAAAAAAATTCTACCCCTGAGGTATAGGTCTAAAGTGGCTCAACCTATACCCGAAAGATGTTAATTTTTGTTGGCACTGTTATGGATTTTGGTGATGAGTCGTAGGTGATTGTATAAACCTTATTTCTTATATTGTATTTTTGAAGGGTTTAGACCTCTGTGAATGAAGAAACCTACCATCACCCAAATCAATTATATTCAAGCAATTAAATTGAAACTCTTTAATTCTTTAATTATCCAAGGCTATTTTAACATTACTTCCTTTATTGACTACCAACCTTCTCCTAGAAACTAATATATTCATTTCACACTACTACCCTACTATGTCAAAAATATAATTATAGACTTATGTGGTATTTATCTGAAGCATCCCATAAGCACATTTAACCCTAAAATTTGATTTAGTGTTAGAAAGCCAATAAATATTGATATACATTTGTATGCACCCTAAAATGGTCACCTGGACTATGGGCCCCATTTATCATTTTATCAATTTATCAATTTTTGAATTGATGCTTTGGAACATTTTCAATTCAAATCAATTTCCTTGATCAAATTGTAATTAATTTAATTATTTCAATATTTCCTAAGGTTTGATCATTTTATTTGATTAAAAGATTTAATCTCCCTTTTAATTCAATAAAATTCATCTTATTAAATTAAATTAAATATATCCCTTTTAATTAAATAAAATTCATCTTAATTAATTAAATTAAATTCCTCCTATTTAATTAAATAAAATGCTTCTAATTTATTTAATTAAAGGAAAACCCCTCTTTTAATTAAATAAATAAATATCCCCACTTAAAACACTTTATTTGATGAAAAAGGAAATAAATTAAATAAAAATCTCTTTTTCTTTACATCTTCCTAAGTGGTGGGATTTTTGCCTCTTAATCATAGCCTTTGTTTTTTGCCTTTTAATCTCAACTGTTCACTTTCCTATATAAGGAAATCTCTCCTTCTCATTTTGATATATAGAATTTTTAAGTATTGTTATGTTGCAGGTTTAGAGAGCAATTTGGAAGGAGAATTTGAGCACTTTGGCTTGGATATTGCAACTTCTCTATCTTCTTGTCTTCTTCCTCTTCCATCCATGGCTATTCATGTAGATTAGATTCATATTTCCTTTCATAGAATAATAATGCATTATTATCATTTAGATAAATTTTCTCTTATGCATTGCAATCATATAGAATAGTTGTCATTTTTGTGCATTGCATCTCTCATTTCATGGTGTACTTGCATAGGCACAACTAGGTCAATCTGAGGGCCTTCATCACACACCTTGCACTCCATGACTGGAGAGCTATGAGTCGATATTTGAGGCCTCATTCTTGAGCAACCTTGGATGGAATGACTCATAGAAGTGTGACACATTTTCATCGCACATTTTTGGCGCCCACTGTTTTGAAAGAGAATTTGATCATTTTTATGAACAATACTTTGATGATACATTTGACGAAGAGTAATATTTTCATGCTTATTATAAACGTCAATACTATAAGAATTCCTCGTCTAAGAGTTCACATGCTGAAAATAAAGATTGCACTCTCAAGCAAGATCATGTTAATGATGAACATTTGTTTTGTGATGATTCCCTTCAATCCTCTACTTCCTCTAATACCCATACATCTCCTAAAGTTTCCAAATCTTCCACAAATCCTTCATCCAACAAAGGTCCTAATGCTTTTCATGCAGTTCCCTATAGTTATCATCAAGGGCTACCTCTTAAAGAAACTCAAGCTAGCCTTCACTTGGCTACAAATACTTTTAATAATGCTAAACCTAAAGAGCCTAAGCCTTTATATTCTATGATGCCTACTTCAGCTTATCCTTCCCCATCTCTTCACAAGTCTCCCATACAATTCCAACATGATTCCTTGTCCTTAGAAGTGGCTCCATGTCAAGAGGACTCTAAAAATGATAAAGAAAAGAACATAAAGAAAGATCAAGATCAAGAAACCTCCATGTTATCCAATACTTTTCATGATATCTCTTATCCATTTCATGGTTCTTTTGATCTTGCGCACCCTTTCTCATTCATTCCACCATGTCTTAAGTCTTCTCCTAAGAAAGATCAAGTTACTACTTACACCGTTGAGCTTATTGACAATCAAAATAACCTTACCCCACTTACACTTTCCAAAGATGATACTTCCATTAAGGTTATTAAAAATG
>MU227945.1:2865993-2880930 GCA_018584345.1 Thuja plicata | reverse complement strand
TGTTACTTGTGTTCATGTTATTTGTTTTATGCATGTCAATAACTGTGAATGTTTAATGAACAATACAAAGTTAATCTACCGAGTAACAACAATATATATTGAAGACATCTAAGGGACTTGTGGATTTATTTTTGTGGTAACTGATTCACCCCTCCCCTCTCAGTTACTCCGTCTATATTTCCAACAACTTTTTGGTCAGGAAAAATATTAAAGGACTACATCTATATGGTTAAATGTTTCTAGATGACGAGTGAGTTTTTTCTGTCAAATCTTTCAAGATCAAGATTGTGATTTTGAAGGCAAATGGAGGCAAGAAATTAAGAGTTTTAAAAATAAAAATAAAATTGCATGGTCTTTTTTTGGTTATGTTTCTCCTCTATATTATCATCAGTGTAGGAGGGTTTAGTATAGTACTCAAGGTGTCTATTTAAATCTATCATTGAATGTGGGAAATTTGACTTAAGTGAGATATAATGCATGCTTGTAGTGTATTGTTTGGAGCCATGACATTATATTTCCTTTTAATTTGGTAGGAATTTGTGTGAGGACTGGCATTTTGCGACAATATCTTTAGTAGTTCAATTGTTCGTTATGTCTATTGTCCTCTTTTACTCTATGATAGTCTAAAATTGCAATGGGTTAGTCTAAACTTGTACTGGGTTAGTATAAAATTATAGTGGGTTAGTATAAAATTATAGTGGGTAATGTTGGTAAAAAGGTCATAATCGTAAAATAGTCAAAAGCGACTAGGGATGTTTGAGAGTATATCATCCTTGAAGTTGATATAATTAACATTTTGGATGATTAGGGTGTCATAGATTTAAATTTCATGCATAAATAATTATTAGATAGTTTTAACAAGAATGTTGTCATGCACTAAAGGTAAAAAGTAGGATTTTGAAACTTGTGATATGTGGATGTGCTTGAATTTTGGTTGAGGTGGGAGTCTATCTTAGAAAAAAAACATGGTCATAACTTTAGGTGACTCATATTTGTGGATTGGCATTTTCTTTGTGAAACTAAAAAACTTAAAATTTGACTAATAATTCAAGAATTAAGTAAAAAGGTTATTATTAGAATATGGTTAAAAGTGACAAGGGATTTTTGAGGGCATATTGTCCTCAAGGTTGATATAATTAACATTTTTTTAAAAAATCAAAAGTGGAATAGCCACTATATATATTACTAATTATAAACTGATTCAAAGGTTCAGCTAGGAAAGAAATAGGAAGAAAAACCAGCTTCATCACCCATTATAATACTGATTATAGATTTACACTATGGCCTATAGACTAGAACCCTTAAAGAAAAGCACAATGAGGCCAAGTATCAGATTTCACAGTTAAATGCATATCAAAAATCATTGCCCTAAGACTCTATTCAGTCAAACCACCATATTTATGCCATTCCTTCTAAGGCTGAACAGTAGGAGACACCTTAGTATTGAAGGTAGCCTAATTACATCAAAGTATATAACAATGCCCAAAAAACTTTTTTACGGGTCAAAAATCATGGAATTCTTATCATACTATACTTCCATGAAGTTGTAGTCTACAAACTATATAGCTCCTTGATTTTTCCATACATTACCCCACCCAACAGGAGGAGTGATATGAATTTCATTGACCCATCCATCCAAATCATTAGCTTTATGCCTTTGCATCATGCCCTATATTAAGAAACCTGCATTTGGATGTATTCCCAAATCCGGTGGTAGGTTGAGATCTGGGATAGTTGAATGGAAAACAGAGTCCCCTGGTAATGTCGCATGTTCCTATGCCTTCTAAAGGGTACACAATGAAACATTAGGTGAACCTAGGATGT
This sequence comes from Thuja plicata, assembly GCA_018584345.1. Classification (NCBI taxonomy): domain Eukaryota; kingdom Viridiplantae; phylum Streptophyta; class Pinopsida; order Cupressales; family Cupressaceae; genus Thuja; species Thuja plicata. The sequence continues at coordinate 2,879,106 of MU227945.1, read as the reverse complement.
CTAACATAGCTGACACCATCTTTTTGATGTTTGCTTCCTACTCTATACCCAAAACCTTAGTCATAACCTGCAAGGTATTCTTGACAAATCAAAAGCTCTGCATTTCTAGTGATTTCTTAATGTTTTCATATGTTAGGTTACATTCATGTTTCAAGAGAAAATGATGATGGAAAAATAGCCCACGTACTAGGGCATTTCTAGACCACAAGTTATATTTGTGAATTGCTAGTATTAGATGGTTATCTCTAATAAAATATGGGTGGATAACCTTGTGAGAAATTAACAAAAGGAAATCTACAGATTGAACCATGTCCATAACATTAAAGAGGAAAATTGATACCACTTCTGATGGGAATAGAACATGTTTTGTTCTTGGGGTAAGGATGTGCTCTCCAACAACCTATCAAATAGCTCTGCAGATCACTGATGTATGACAGATAAACATTTCATCAAGAAGGTAATCCTCCACCTGAGCAGGGAAATGAGCCTCTATTTCTCTTGGTAGTAGATAGATTTTGTAGTTCCTTGGTAGCAGTTCTTTGTGTAGAAGGCCACATGCGTCACAAACTGGGAGCTCCCCTGCAAGTAACGCCATCTAGAAAGCTTGGAACAATATGCTATTCTGATAAATTAGAGGCAATAACTACTCTATGCTTTGTTCAGCAGGTGCAAATATTCTCTGAACACAATGACAAAGGCTCGGTATTATAGGCATGTATAGTCACAATTTTAATGCAAGCTCTTACTCTTGCACCTACATTTATTCCTTCATCCTTTGAATCATGAGGTTGCTAAATCATGAGTTTTTATGTATCCACAAGATCCATTTTTAAGGCATCGCATGGCCAAGGAACACATGAGATTCATATGCTGGTTATTGATTAGTTGTTTCATATGTGTGAGGCTCTTAACACTTTGTTAAGCCATGTGAAGCATTGATAATCCATATTACCTAGCATGTTGTCACACATTATATGAATTAATACTAAGTATTATGTGTATCTCCAAGAAAATTGTCACGCCTTATGTGGATTTATACAAAATCTTATGCCCTCTATTTCGTGATAATTATCTTATCTATCTCTCATCACCAGATATTGTTTAAGATGTTACTGTCTTAATTTGATCACTACAAATTTGACATCAATACCCTCTTCACTTAAGCCTAGCGATAGGTTTGGGAACTGTATTGCCTTTAAAATTATGTGACATTAAGAATTGAAACTAACCTTTTAGTTGCTTTGATCCCAGCTACGGTTGCTAGATATGGTAATCCTCAATAGAGAATTTGTAGTGTGGTATTATCCTGTTCCATTCATTCCCAAGAAGGACAATAAATTATCATCTTCCTATTTCCTTCTTTGGATGCCTATCCTGTAAAACCAGTCTTTGCAATTCACTATTGTGGGAAATAAAATCCTGAGGGTTTGAGTCTTCTAGCATCAGTCCATCACATCCTAAATTAGATAGATAGTCAGCCACATCATTCCCTTCTCACAAGGTATGGGAAATGCAAAGGTCTGTGAATATGTCTATTAATGTCCAAATTTGGTGAAGAATATATCTTAGTTTCCAATTGTGGATCTCCCTTTTAATGCATGCATTGATGATGACCATGGAATAACCTTTGACCTGTATGCTATCATATCCTATTTTTTTGCCATTACAAGAGCAGAGAAGAGGGCATGGGCTTCTGCAATGTTAGTTTTTCCTTCTGGAATTAGGGAAGTCTTAATTACAAAAATTTCACCCTTGTAATCTCTTATGCATGCCCCTATCCCAGATTATCTAGGATTGCCTCTCCATGCACCATCAAAATTGATTTTAACAAAATTTGGCTTGGGAGGAAGCCAACAAATGGTCTTCAGGCATTGTGCTTGTCTGATCTAATCTAGTTTCCCCAAACCTATAGGTACTAGTATGTCCTTCCATTCCCATATAATGGAACTATCCTAGCTAGTTAATACTAGATTAAATTTTACTCTTCTATGGCTTGCGTTAACTACTTTGGTTATGGATTTTTCCAATGTAATCAAAATTGTATCAATTGTCGAGGGGTTTTGACAAAAAATCCTTTTGTTTCTCTCCCACCATTAGGCCCAAATGACTAATGCTAGGATGCATATCCACAAGCTAGAGAAGAGGGAATGTGAGTATATCTCTGGCCATGCTTGAAAGAGGTCCCATAAGGTGTTTGGGAGAGGGGTTAGGTAGTTAAGTTTCTCAAGAATATGCAACCAACATTTTTGAACAAAAGGACACTTTAGGAAGAGATGGTCCACATCTTCATATTCAAGATCACGGAGTAAGCATTTAAACGGTTGGGAGATATTGAATTTGGATAGATAGTCATTAGTTAGAGCTTGTTTCCTTAATGATATCATAGCAAAACATCCAGCCTTGGGGAGTATGACCTGATTCCAGCAGAAAGAAAATGCTCGACAAGGAACTTTATTGGATTGCTACTGCTAAATAATTTGATAGCCATCTTTAATCTTGAAAGAGCCTTCTTTAGCTAGAGCCCACAATAATCTTCATCTTGTCTGGCCAAGTATGCTACTCTATCTTGAAGGATACTTTTTATCTTGGCTCTATTCGGTATTGGGATTGGAAGATCGTTAGGATCTTTCCAAATTATTTTATTGGAAAAAATACATATAGTCAAGATGTAATCAATCAAATATAGGCCCCAACATGACTCCTCTGCTTCTACTAGTCTATCCTATGAACCTTATTGATAAAGGGGGGGAGCCATTCCAAGAATCCCTCTAAAATTTAATTCTTTCCCATGAGTTCACCTCTGAGGTTATGTATTTGGTAACAATATCTCATGAGGCCATCATGAAATCCCATATGGTAGATCCCTTTGGAGGATCTCTTATAGTGAATATTCTAGAAGGACAAGGATTTTCTAGATATTTGTGCTACATTATTTGGTACCACTTGTTACCCAACTTAAGATACATATGCCAGACTATTTTTCCCCCAAATGCTTTGTTGTGATTTGTTAGATCATGTATACCAGCCCCACCCATAGCTTTTACCTATGCCATGTCTGGCAAGGATACTACAGGAATCTTCTTCTCTTCATTCATATTTCCTTTCCAAAGGAATTGTCAAAGAATATTTTGAATTGTTTGGATCATTGAGGAGGGTGCCTTTAGAACTGAAATGTAATAATTACGAATCGCTACCAGCACTATTTTGATAAGAAGAATTTTCCCTGCTAGGGAAAGCCATTTCTCTTTCCATGCCACAATTCTCAACTTGATTATATCAATGATAGACAACCAATATGAAATCTTATTTGCACCCATGAAGAAAGGGATACTAAGGTAAACTGATGTAAGCAAGTCAATTGAGAACCCCAAGACATTTTCTATTCTATTTGATATAATCTCATTAGTGTTGAAGAAGTATATTTTGGACTTTTGAGCACTAATTTTCTACCCTGAGACTGCATTATACAAATCCAACATTTGTTTGATATGTTTTGCTTCCTTGATATTAGAGGCTCCAAACAGTAGTGTGTCATCCATAAATAAAGAGTGAGTTAGCGCTAACTCAGAATTCCCAAATCTTGTTCCCTCTCACTAACCAAGTTCATGTTTAAGATTAATGTATCTGCTAAAGGCTTCTGCCATTAGTATGAAAAGAACCGAGGATAGAGGGGCACCTTGATGGATTCCTTGCGTGGAAGGAAAGAAGCCTGCTGGAGCCCCATTAATTAACACCAAGAATGAAGCCCCAGATATACAAGCTTTGACCCATTTACACCAGCAATCAGCAAATCAAAATTTCTTTAAGACTTTGAAGAGGAAATCCCAACTTACTTTATCCTATGTTTTCATCATGTCTAACTTGATTAGAAATTTTGGAGAATTACTAGAATTGATTGAATGTAGGACCTCATGTGCTACCAATGCACCCTCCATAGTGTCTCTATCAGGAATGAATCCACCTTTCTCCTGGGAAACTAATTTTGGGATAAGGTGATGCAATCTCAAGTAGATTGCCTTTGTGATGATTTTGTATATTGTGTTACATAATGAGATTGGTCTTAAATTAGAGAAATTATTGGGGAATTTGATCTTTGGGATGATGGAAATGTTTTTAGTATTGAAGTATTTTAACATTTCTCTAAGTTTCCTTGATTCTTATATCACTCCAAGGAAGTCCCAACCAGTCAAGTCCCAAAACATTTGGTAGAATAACGTTGTAAATCCATCTGGCCTAGGAGACTTGTCTGGTTGTAGAGATAGAACTACTTTTCTAATTTTTTGACATTGTAAAGGGTGCCATTAGTGCTATGTTGTTAGCCTCTATTATGATTATTGGAATGCCCTGGAGTAGATCTTGGATTTGTTGATCGGTAGGTATTGGAATGTTTTTTGGGGCAAGTATGTTTTCAAAGAACCTGATGCCTTCTTGTTGTATCCCTTGTGCATTTGAAATGAGCATTCCATCATCTATTTTATTAATGGAAAAAATTATGTTTGCTACTCTTTTATATTGAGCTGAAGCATGGAAGTATTTTGTGTTTTTGTTCCCCTCCTTTAGCCATAATTCTCTTGATTTTTGGCTCCAATATACTTCTTCTCGGTGACAAAGTTCTTCCCATTCTTGTTGGAGTAATTTTAGTTTCTCAAAACTATCTTTGTCCATAACTTGATTGATGGTTATATCAAGAATTTCTTCCAATTGCTGATGTATAGAAACTTTTTCTTTGAATATGTTTTTGAATGTTACTTCATTCCATTTTTTGTGTGACTTGATGTGTTTTAATTTGGCTGCAAATTGGTACATTTTAGATCCTTTACATCTAGGAGCACTTATCCACCATTGTTGTACTAGAGGAAAGAAATGTGGAAGATGAAGCCACATTTTATCAAATTTGAAGGTAGGTTGATGCTTACTACCCTACTTGGCTGGAGTAGCTTGGAAGTTTTAAGATATTGAGAAATGGTCTGAGCCTGGCCTGGCCAAAATATCTGATTGGAAGGTATAATATGTTAAGTTCCATTCCTTGGAGATTAAGAACCTATCTAGTTTTTCAGCAATTTGGGAGAATTGATCTCTTTTATTGGTCCATATGAAAGACCCATGGGCTAGTTCAATGTCCAACAAGTTGTCATCCATGAACTGTGAGAAATCTTGAATAGTTTTGATGGGGTGGAAAATGCCACCACTTTTTTTAGACTCTTTAAGAATAGAATTGAAATCACCCCCCAAGATGATGTGTTAGTTTTCTTGTGCTTGAATACTATTTGTCAGATTCAGCCATAGTCTTTGTTTATCATTAGTTGTCGTGGGACCGTAAACATTGATCAAAGTGAATGTTAAGTCAAAAATATTGATATTGAGGATTTGAGAGTGATAATTTTGATCTATGAGTTGACCCTGCACTACTTTAGGATCCCATAGCATAGCTAAACCACTAGAGGATCCATTACCTTGCACATGGGTGGACTGCCATTTAACCCATTTGCTAATTGTTTTATCAAAGTTTTCTTGAGATACCTTTGTTTCTTGCAGTAGTATAATCTCTGCTCACAATGAGTCCAACTCTTGTTTGATTAGGCCTCTTTTGTGACTGGGATTTATGCCTCTTACATTCCATGACACAATCTTCATTTTTGATAAGGAGATCCTTTAGATCTCCTTGTCACTCTTTTGGAAATTGAGAATTTCCCATGTAATGTTGTTTGAATTCCTGCATCTATTTCCACCTTGGTTGTTGAGGCTTTAGGTTTTCTCCCCCTCTTTCTGGGTGTTGGCATATCCTTCCCTTTTTGATATGGAATTTCCTCAATAGACTGTATGATATTAGGATCAAAGCCACCTAATGGTATGCAAAGTTCTAGGTTCTAGACTTCTTTTTAATTGTGCACTTTACTAGCCTCTATCCCACTGATATACTCAGGATCAATGTTTTCTTGTGGTGGTAGGTTTAGAATCTAAGCTAGAATCCCATTCTTTGAAAGTGAAGCCCTAGTAGGAGATTGGTCAAATACATTACTCTCTTGAATAAATTGAGCTCTGTGATCTTCAGAAGCATCAAAATTGAGAGGTCTCGAGAATTTGGACCCTTGTTAGTCTTGAGAAAATGTAGACATCTCTATGCTGGGGTTTTTGGATTTTGAGTCTTGAGACTCTGTATTCAGATTCACGCTCTGAATCACTTTTGATTCATCTGATCACAATTTTTTGAAAGTGGCCCCATCTGGCATTTGATTTTCCTCCTCTAGCTCTTCCTGATCAAGTGCTTCTTCAAGCACTAATTTGTAAGCCAAGTCGGTTATCATGGAGTCTGTATAATTCCTTTCTTTGAAGATCACAATTGCTTTATCATTGAGGTAGTACTGCATATCCAACAAGTTATTGGGGGATTAGTCATACATTAAAGAGTGAATAATTTTTTCCATACTCTAAGTGGATGGGTCTACTTTTTCCCTTCATATGTCCTTAGACTGGTTAGCTATGTCCTACCTTAAAAAGATGTATCACAAAGTGAAGAAGAAGAAGAATATAACAGCTTTGAATGAATATGTAATGGGGGCTAGTGATGTGGATACTTGTAAAGGCATTTTTTGGGCCTAGTTAGTAGTATCCATGTCTTCTTGCATACATGTATCTCAAAACCTACAAGATAATGGGTTTGAACATTGGTCTTCACACACACAAATTTATGGTAAATTTCCTTGCTTACATTGTGAAGTAAGGTGTCCAAGTTTATGTTGGAGATCTTGGACAATATCAGGACTCTGTACTTTGATATTTTGAACTCACAAGCCCCATCTTGTGTTGAGCCTAATATCTAAGGGCCTGTCATTAGATTGGTCAAGGAGAACACAAACCCTAGTTGCTTTGTTCGGAGATTCAAAGGGAATATAATCATGTCTTATAAAAATTCCAAGATGATTGGAGATTGTTTCTATGATTTCTAGATCTTTATATTCTAGAGGCAACTTAGGTAGTGCAAGCCAGAAGGGGAAAAAATTACAAGTTGTGTTATCTGTTTTAAAATTTAGGGACCAGTTCATTGTGTACAAACCTAGACCTTGACAAAACCAACCTTTGTTTTTATGAATATCATTCTTCTGAGATGCATTTTCAAATATAGCTACAAAGAAGCCAAATTAATCTTCCAATATAAAAATATCTAGTAAACCTACCTAGGATTTAAAATCCCAAGCCCTAATTTCTGAGAAAACCAAGGTATTATTTGATAACTTACCAATTAGTGTTGTTTGGCGAAGGTAGCCAGCATTATCTTGAAGCATATGATCTAGAATCAATAAATTAGTCATTGATTTCTCTTCCTTGTGGTCTCACGGAACTACCTTGTTTGTAGTATTATGGTCGAGTGCCTCCTTAATGTGCTTGGATTTCCAGATCTCCCTTGAAACTTTTGGATTGAAGGGTGCTCTAGGGTTGTTACTTGAGGGAGCCATATGAATGATTGCCCCTTTTCCTACTTGAGTACCCTTAGTAGGGCCTATAAAATCTAGTAATACCACTAATTATTGGTTGATTGCCCATGGGGATCTAGTGGTGAATCCTAACAAATGTCAAAGATTAGATACTTTTGTTTAAGAAAGCAAGGACCATATCTACCATTTTTCTTTTGACCAACATTGTAAGGAGTAGGGAATCGTTGGTGTTGAGAAAAAGTTTCCCACCATAGTCTCTTTTTAAATTTGTAGGTTAAGAATATTTTACTGCTTGGATCTGGGCAACCAAGGGCTTCCTTGATGCTTGGAGAGAAGATTCCCCCTTCTTATAACATGCAATACCTTGAAAAGGAGGGAGATCTAATTGTTTGGAGGGCATCTTTTTATTTGCCGGTAAATCTCTATGCATTCTAGTCTTGGTAGTTGAAGAGATGAGGAATCTAGGAATAACAAAAAGGGTCTTGCTAGCTGGACAATAGCTTTCCCCCTAAAAATTGATAAATCTACTGGGTATGCAGGCTGCCTCCCCTGTGTTGTTGCATTATTTTGAATGTATTTCTTGGAAAAGGGGAAGGAGAGGAAGCGGTTATACTATGACTCTTGACCTCGGGTCTTGATGAGATGCACAATGGGTGGCCCTCGGAAGATTTCTAATAGGGGTTGGGCAAGTTGTGGATCTCACCCTTGATTCTATGGGAATGGTTTGGAAGAGAGATGTGGTTGATGGAGCTTAATACCTTGGTATTGTTCTTTACAGGATTCCTACTGGTGTTTCATAAAAAGACTAATTTGGTCTTCTAGCTTGATGCTCTGATCTGGTTGGTCATGGTGGTCCCATGCCCTAGGTTGAGATAAATCATTACCCTGTAAAACTGACAATCTCTGACGCACTTTCTTCCTGCACTTCTCCCATGTCCTGGTACAAAAAATCTATTAGAAACACTGAGAGCGGGGTGAATCAGTGTTTGTCTATTTATTACTTTTTACCAACAGAAAAATAAATCAAACATACATTTAACACAAGAAATCATAACACATGATATGATTACGGGGAAACCTTGATCAGAGGAGAACCCTGGTCGAAATTAGTACCAACAAATATTGTACTAGTATAATGAACCTATTAAAGTTCCTTTGCCCTGTTAGAAGCAGTCATTACAATATGAGTACAATGACCTGGTTAAAGGTCTAACCTTCTTAGGAGTCTTTTACAAAACCCTGTTAAAGGTATATGGCTCATTGCCCAATAGGATGAAGGCTGCAACCTTCTAAAAGTTGATATACACTATATCAAAATTGAACTATTGTAATGATACTATTGTCTGATTAGTTCTATGTATGTGCAAATTCTCTTACTCTCTTAAAGAGTTATATCATATACTGACTTCATCATACTCCTCTTCTATTTCTTCCTCTTGCATAATAATTGACACTTGTAACATAACTTTACATTACAAACTTAAATATTCATATCCGAATAGGTGCGACCCAAAACAAGACTCTAGTCAGCCCTAAAAAAAAATACACAATGCTTCCAAACAAGTCAGCTCAAGCATGTTTACAACAATGCTAATTACATCATTAAAAATATATAATCAAAGGCACTTAGCCATTGCATAACAAAATAATTCACACTGATCAAAACACTAGTTGGCTTTCATGCTTTGTCATCTGGACTGCTAGTCTACTAATCTGTCTGTAACTTCTCCATACTATTGTTCCATACTATGCATGTCTCGATGTAGTATGTACACATGTCATAGAACATATATCTAAATGCGCATAAGCTGACTCGATCTCTCGCACATGCACTAATGTGTTGATCACTGAATATCTTTGTCTACCTTGTTTCAATACTTAGTCATTTTTCCTTCTAGGTTATCTTTGACAGAAGCTTAGTATGACTTTGTTGCCATGATGACAACAAAAAATGAGTCATGCATCCTCAGGAAGTCAACTTTCCAAAAATCTCTCCCTTTGTCATTTATGGCAACAAAGGAATATGGCCAAGTTTCTCAAAATGACTTAATCACAAAAAATAACTGTATATCATAACATCTTATTGATATATACATATACTACTTCTCATATATACACATTGTATATTACTCCCCCTTTGAAATTATTGACAAAGGTGTACAAAAACTTGTAAGTCTTCTTCATACTTACTCCATGTAAACTTCAGGGTACACAATCTGAAGGGGTTGGATCTCTTTCTGCCAGAATACTTTCATTGCATCAACTGTCTATAGATGCGTGCATAAGGCATATGTCAATTTCTACATTTTCATCAGATCCATGTCGGGACCTTGATCATATGTCGCAATGGTGGCATCAATCTATTTGATGTTCTCATTTAGGACTACTAGAGATGGCGCAAGTGCATTTCTCAACTGAGTTTGTCAGACTCTTATATGCTAATTTCTAACTTAGCCTTCTCAATCTTGTCCAACTATCCTTGATAGACATTTTAACAGATGTTCATGTCTTGCATGGAAGTCTCAACTAATTTTCTGATGCTGTCCACCATGATTTTTGCCTCTTCTATCTTTTTAATGTGCTGAGAGGTGAACTTAACTCTGTCCATGTAGTTTGCTATGACCTTCTTTCTCTTAGCTACCAATTCTTTTAATATGGATTGCCCAATATTTAAAGACTTTAGGTCTAAGGTAAAATTCTTTACCAATTCATTCAGTCTCTCCTTTTTGTATTCATCTTTTGCAATTATAGTAGCGGAGTCTACTAGGCTTGTAAAATGTGATTTGAAGTTTTTTAGGATGCTATCCACATCTTCAACTAATTGAACTTTGGCTATTTTCTTGTCTGCAGGAACTAAGTCATTCAATATGTTTATTGATTCCAAAAAGAGAGGGTTCCTCATCACTTGTTTCTCTTTTGCCTTTTCCATAGCAAGAATGCTGATCTTAATCAGGTCTTCTTCTCCCCAAGCATCCAGACTTGCTGAATCAGGAGTTAATCTTGACAACAATGAAGTAGATGGTTGAGTGGATGGTTAGAATATAGTATTCTAAATGGTATCCATTCCTTCACTCTTTACTGTATCTCTTTTATTGGTGTCCCATCACCTTTTTCTTCATTCAGGTCAATTGGATCATTGGAGGGAATTTCATCTTGTTGCGCAGATGTATCATCAGTGCAATTTCTTCAATGCTTACAAATGCTTTATTAACTTTGTCCATGTCCTTTTCAGATGCTGTCATGGATATCTTGATGTTATCAACTAATATAGTATCTTTTGAGTCTTTTTCTGTATCAGAAGTTATTGTCACTATGGGCGCTGAAACCCGTGGACCTGTTGTAGGTGCTTTCTGAATCACTGGTTCTGTAACCTATTTTGGAGGAGCTGGAGTTACCTTTGTAGTAGGTGTCATTGATGGATCATGTGTCTATCCATAAATACTTGTGCAAATGCCTTTTTAGTCTCTTTACCTATCTGCTCATACTCTTTGTTCATAATCTGTAAAGTCCATTTCTTGGTTTTGAGATGAGGCTTCACCAGATCTAATAGAATAGCCTTCTCATCATGTGAGCATATAGGGAGAAGAGTATCCAATTTTTCTTCTATAATCATCATGTCTTCCTCTATTGCATGTCTTTTCATGATCTCTATTATGTTCCATAACTTATCCAGTATCACTGTTTTGAGTTCAAGAATAGACTTGTTAAACTTGATCATATGAGATATGATCATAGAATGTATCTTAGTCTTATCCATCTCTTGATACTTGTCATAGACTTTAGAAAGTGTATCTAATCTCCCTTAATTTACAATCCTATTCTTCAAGACATTTATACTAGGTCTAAATCCTACCTCAGGAGGAGCTTGAGTATTCCTTGCTTTTCTCTGAGTGTTCCTTGAGGATGGGTGATTTGTGGGCACCTATTTTCTTCCTCTAGTCTTATTATTTGGTATAGAAGGTGGAGATGAGTCTAAGTCAATGGTGGTAGAGGGCATAGAGGTGCTCTCTACTTTCTTCTTCTTCTAGATCTCTTCAGTCTTCTCAAGTTCTTTGGCTATCTTGGCTTTTCTAGCTTTATCAAGATCTTCTTGAGTGACTCCATGAACTTTTAGAATGCTAGATGTAATTCTGGATGACTTACTTTTGTTATGAGCACTGTGTAAGATAGTATCCACTTCATTTGTCTTCTCTCTATAAGTGCCCCACCTAGGCTCATTCGGATCTTTGGGCACAGACAATAGAGCTTGTGCATATCCTTTTAACACATGTTCTTATACTTCATAACAAAGAGGATGAATCCATTTGGTTCTAGGTTCAACTGCCTCCATGCAAGTGCAATCTATTTCCACCACGAAACATATGGTATCCTTGTATTTATCAACTATCCTCTTAGATAATCTGAACCTTTTTCTACATCTTGATCCTAAATGTCTTGATATCCATATCCATGGCATCCCTTACCCTCCTCTCTAAAGTGGATTTAAGTGAAATATGAGACATTGTGGGTTTGCTCCTCTCTAGGTAAAGGTTTGCAACCTTTCTAACAATATGGAAATACAAGTAGATGATCAAAGATCCAAACCTGAATGTCTTTCTCCTATCATGCTTGATGATTTGAATGTTGTTAATCAATTGAGCGTGCAAGATCTCACATAGGTTGTATTGAGCGTTATCCTTCACCATTCTGATAGTTGCTAGGACTGTTGCTGCAGAGACATTGTTTAAGTTGCTTTCTTGCTGAAAATTATACCCAAGTATCATTGTTAGAATTTTTATGTCATCTTCCTTGATAGGATCAACTATCATCTCGCACTTGTCACTTCTAAACAGGCAAACTTGTTCCACTTGCTTCTTGACATCCTTCCTAGTAGGAAGAACTAGTCCAATTTTGGGAAGTCTAGTTAATTCATTGATTAGGTCTATAGTGATGCGCAGAGGAACCTCACCAATCTAGTAAAGATCATCATGTATTCTACTTAGCAAAATATTCACCCATTCTAGCTCATCAAACTCATGCGCATTCGAGTATTCAAAGATAGGGTTATCAATCAAGTGCATAAACTCATCCTTGAATGTATAGTTAGGTTTCATCATAGATCCCATATGAGTGGCTATGCTGATATCTCCTACTATTTCTTTCTTACAGTAAATGTATGCGTGGATATCTTCTACGTGAACAACACCTAACAGGGTTTTGGAAAAATCTCCTTCCACATCATCCAGTATGGATTTGAATGGATGCTTCTTGAATACAAATCTTTTCCTCTCTACAATATCAAATATAACTAGAGTCGCCATACTTACTTGGAACTTGATTAAGTAGGGTTTCATGAAATTTTGAAACGGTGCGACTGCTAGGGTTCCATTTCAACTTCTTAACTGTCAAATCTGTTATGCTTCCATGCCTTGATGCAAATTACTCAGAGAATTTGTAACTTTAATCCTGATGAAATTGAGACAATGCGTGTATGCATACTGTGATATTATGTGCTAATAAACATGAATCCATAGGCGCATACTAAGAGGTGAGCATACCTATCGCGTAGGGGTCCTGAGCTAGAATAGCTCCCCCTAAGACCAAGAAGGTCTATTCAAGTAGAAGTAGAGGGTGCATCCACTGTGGATGCATCAACTACTTTGTCAACATCATTGTCCTTCTTTACTTCAACCCAAATTTT
>MU227945.1:2837904-2855676 GCA_018584345.1 Thuja plicata | reverse complement strand
TCGTCCCTTCAAATGGGACCCACACACAAAAAGATCTTTTTTTTCTTATTATTTTATTTGATAAATAAGTGTCGGTTACCACCGATAATGCACTTAATTACAAAAATATTATCCAAATTACAAAGAAGAACTTTATCTCACAAAAAACTCTAATATGTCATTTCCACAAAAGAGTTTTAAAGCTTTTTGAAAGAATAGCATATAACTGAAGCTTTAATAAAAGCTAAAAGACAAATTTATCAATGTAAAAAGGCAAATTTTCTTTTAAAAACTTTCAATAATCTTCTCTAACTTTTGGCTGGAAAGAAAGGAAAAAAATAAAAATTGCAATAACTTCCTTACAAGTTGCAAATGCCTCCACACAGAAACCTCCTTTCTCCTTTCAAACTCAAGCTTGCAGCAAATAAACCAGTTGCAATCAAATATGCTCATATTTGATCTTCAAAACCTCTTAAGTGGCTGATTTCCAAGCTTCTCTCCAATCTTTAGCTTGCTATCTTTAACTTGCTCTTTGATCTCTTCTAGATCACCTACAATGAAAGAAAAACTTCTCAACTTGGCTCTGATACCAAATGAAGGCAACTGAATCAATGATCTGCTGATCATAAAACAAAGAAATATGGAAAAGCCCAAATTGCCTTAGAGAAATAAGAACAAGGGCATCCATTATATAGAAAATTGAAAGAAAGGTTACATTATGGTGTTCAACCATATTCACCAATATTACAACCATAATATTAAAGACCTACAACTATCAATTACAAACATAAATATACACAACCATATATTTAATATGGGACTCAATAGTCAAGAAAGACAGCAAGTATTCTAGAAAGGAGACCAAAGTCAATAACAGCTGCCAATGGAAATTAATAGTACCATCAAATATTTTACATTAAAAGCCTCTAATATATATGATCTGAACTCATTGCAGCGATCTAACAAACTTTGGTCTCACTGGCAACATTCCCCCAGTTATAGCAAAGTTAACAACACTAACTCACTTGGTAAAAATTCTTTCACCTGCTCTTATTTCTAAGTTTAAAAGCATAAGGTATTCATCTCGCTTGCAGTTCGATTAAGGTTTCCTATCAAAACTAGCCATGGTAGATAAAATAGCAGTGATTATATTTTTGCTGCCCATGACAGCTACTAGGAAGCAATAACTTGTCAGGTTCTATACCAGATCTCAGTTCTTTGAGAAATCTTACAACATTGTAATAAATCTCACTCCCTATTAGTTAGTAAACTTTCATATATTTGCATTGATGAATGAAAAAAGTGTATTAATTTATGTAATTTTTCATTATCCTGAAAGGCAATTGCAAAATAATCAACTCACTGGAGCAATCCCAAGAACATTAGCGAAGCTTCCTATGCTAAATCAATTGTATGTTTACTAATTGTTATTCAGCCCTTGGAAAATAACAAATTGGATGCAACTATGCCCCAAGGGCTGAATAGGCCTGGACTAGACCTCCGGTAAGTTGAATAGAGGATGGTTCTTATTTTTGCATGTCTTATTTCACGTAGATTTGCAGTAAAAATACTTGTAATCGTTAATAAAAAAAATTCACTCGAGAGTGATTCCTTGAGCGGTAGATAAAACCCATAAAATAAAATATTGGATTGTGGGTTGCCTTGTTGGTGCATCGCTAATAGCAGTGGTATTGGTAACTTTCCTATGGAGATACATTTGTAGACCACTAGCCCACATCACAGGGCACCGAATTATATCACCTCAAAGAACAAAAGTAGGTACTTTTATACTATCTTTCATTCTTTAAACCAATGGACGAAGGCTCATAAATATTCTAATTTTTGTATCTACTGTGGAAGGTTCGTAACTCACGCCATTTTGTTAGATGAAGGTCATGCAAGGGAGTATCATAGATTGGCGGTAGAATATACAGAGGAAGAAATTAAAGCTGCAAAAATAACTTTTCTACACTAATTGGTAAGGGAGGCTTCGGCTCAGTATTCTTTGGAACTCTTTCTGGGTATGATGTCGCTGTAAAAATACTTTTAAGTACTTCCAATCAAGGACAACAAGAATTTGAAAATGAGGTTTGCTAGCCTTTGTGATCTTTTAAATCTATCATCCAACATATGAAATTTGTTTATAAATCTAATTTCAAACTAACTCATTCTTTTTATATTCTTCTCCACTCTAGGTAAATTTGCTATGCAGATTGTATCATAAAAATCTAGTCAATCTTATCGGTTATTCTAAATTACCTGTCGCAGCACTTGTATATGAATATATGGACTGTGGAACATTGAAGGACCATCTATATGTAAAAACCATTCAAGTTCACAATAGATAACATCGAAACAAAATGAACTGAAAAGAGGATAAGATGACTAAATAAATGTCTACTAACAGGAATGCCTAAATTAAAGAAGTCTCTTAATTGGAATACTAGAGTCAACATTGCTCTCCAAGCGGCAGAGGGTAATTTAATTGATAGTATTAATTCAGTTGTATATATTTATTGCTCAGAAAAGTAAATTTTATAGTTAATTTGCTTTTTATTTTGATTATGTTACTGTTTGTGCATTACCTGCATGAATATTGTAATCTGGTAATCATACACAGAGATATAAAGTGCACTAATATACTTTTGGATGGAAGAATGAATGCAAAGGTATCTGACTTTGGTCTAGTCAAGCTACTAGACTGCTCCAAGACTCATGCGTCAACATCAATCAAAGGCATAATTGGCTATCTTGATCCTGAGTATTTCCTCTTTCACTGTTACTAAATTTTGTATTCATCTGAACTAATCTTTACTTTTATATTCTTTCTACCATCCAATGTATTTGAGACAACTAGCACTGCTTTAAAATTACAAAAGTGAATGCAGATACCATCAGACATCAACTCTAACCAAAAAGAACGATGTATATAGTTTTGAAGTGGTTTTGTTTGATATAATTTTAGGAACTCCGCCAAGTGAAAATATCGTTGCATTGGTAATTTATTAAATTTGTAAAAAGATTAATTTATTAAATTTGTAAAAAGGTTATGAATAATCTTATGCAATTTTAATTTTGTACTAATTATCAACAGTACTTAGGATATTAATTGGGTTTATACAGGCAAAGGAGCTACTCTCATGCAGTAGAATAGCAGAGCTTATGGACTCTTCTTTGGATGGCCGCTATAAATTATCAAGTACTTGGAAAGTTGAAGAGGTAGCATATGCATGTGTGGCACCAAAATCAATTAACAGTCCCACAATGAGAATGGTGGTGAAAGAGATGGAGGAAGCAGCGACATATGAATTCCAAGATAGCACTCAATATGAGCATATTTCTACTAGATCATTCCATGAGTCTGACATGCCCAAGGCGAGGTAGTTATGATAATAGGGAAATATATAAACTATGGGTTATACACAAACTATTTTATAGTCTAGGCATTATCTACCATTATGATAGCATGCAATTATATAAACTAGGAATATGCACTACGAATCATGTACGAACTATTTTATAGTTTAGGTGTTAGCTACTGTTTATAGCAGCTAAGTAGCTCTTCTCGTTTCTTTGTATTCTCATTACTCATAATACATTTTGGTTTTGCTCATAAAAGTGTTAGCTTTTAATATCTTTTTGTTGTAAAATGTTGAAATGAAGTTGATTTAAAAGTAAGGCCTACATTTTATACATTCAATTTCTGTTGATCTGAGTTTCCATGTAGCCTGAGAGGGGTTCAAGAAATGAATGTAGAGAGTTGTTCTATTAGTTTTTTTGATAAATATTATGCAGATTAATAATTAAAGAGTAAAATTTGATCGATGAAAAACTAGAATAATTATTTATTGTCTTGATATTTATGAAGTATAAAGTAACTTTTGATTGTATGATAATTGAAATAACTAATTTTATGTTGAATATGATATATACTCATTTAAAGTTGAATATCTAGACAAATTTTTATTTAATTAGATCTTAAATCCTTGGTAAAACAGGACTAGATCATTATGAATAGGATGTGTATGAAAATTTGTAGTGAAATAGAAGTTATACATGACTGGATGAAATGGATGTGTAAGAATCTCCTAGCATGAGAAAGAGATAAGTGATTAGTACATAGAAAGATGTGTAATATTTGAAGTGAATAACATAGGGTAAGAACTCTAATTCACAAAATACTACATTGTGTAAAAGTATCTATGTATCAAAGTGAAATATATGCAAAAAAATATGGGAAAAGTTAGGTACATAAATTTCATCAGTAAAATATTTTAATAACATTTGAAAGACATCGAATGCTTATCTAGCATAGCTATGCTACTAATATATTTAACATAAGTTTAAAGTTATATTCAAGATGGAATTGCTCAAACTATACTGCCCTCTAAGTCTGAATCAGTGTAAACCTAATGTCCTTAAAATTTAAATGTTGAACACTTGTACAAAAATATTCAAGAACACAAACATAGAAGCATGTTAGTCACAGAGACAAATTATATATTTTCCTTTTACAATAGTCAAAACTGAAAAATAACATTATCAACAACTCCATATTTAATTTCTAAAGTAAGAAAAATTCAATAAAAATGTTACTTCCAAAAAAGAATGAACAACTGATATTAAGTTAACCTATTCCATTTATATTATCCATGTTTTCACTGTATATTGATAAATACAATTTTGATATCTGTTTAATATTTACTTGATATATTAAAGTAAGTGCTTATGTACCTTTTAGTAATGCCATTAGCAACTTGACCTGTTCTGTCTCAAAATGTTCTACTATTTTCTTCATATACTGGACTAAAGTCATTGTTAAAGAATAAAGAGAGTGAGTATAAATGAGACACGAAAGGACAAACTGATCACCGAATCTTTTGTTTTTGTATTTGATCGAGTTATAGTCATGATTAATAAAAAAGGGAAAGGACTCGTCAGAATATTATTGGTGGAGTAAAAGTTCGAAGTGGTCCAAAAATGTGAACATTTCATCAATAGTGCCCATGCTCGTCCCCTCCTTTTTGGCTATAAAGAAGTTAAAGTTTAGGGTTTCTAAAAAGTGTCAAACTATTTGACATCCCAATCCCATACTTTCCAAGTCTTTTCATGGATGGTTGATTTCTTTGAACCACTCACCAGCTGTGCCTAACATTCGTATTTTGCCCATTTGTTATAATAGAGCATCATTATGCCCATCTGTTGTAATAGTGCATCATTAAAATTAATCCATAGCAAACTTTTTTTTTTGCTTTATTGGATCACTTGCTCTATAAAAATAGATCCTAAAGCCCCATTCATGAGACCACATCCTAAGTGGGCTGCATGGTTAAGCTTTTTCTTTTTTCTTTTTTATTACATTGTAGAAGATTTGAATTTAATATTCCTTAGATGTCTACATCATGAACTCATACCACTTAGATACCTATAATATGAACTTTACTATTATACCAGATATCATTTGACAACAATTATATTTTAATTTATTTCAATTTATTTAAATACAATTCAAATTTAATATATTGTTGTTATTGTGTACAAATTTGGTGGGCCCTTGTATGATAGACTAACACATGGAAAAACTTAATTTTATTTATTAGTATGTTTTATGTTCACAAAGATGAATGTTTCACTCGTTGTATTTTTCACATCTCTTCATAATAATATCCATAAATATATGTTGCGGTTATTATTTAAGTATAAACAAGTTTGATAAAATCCATCAATAGGTAGATTGAGGCATCACGCAAGCTAATTTTTAATATAAAAATAATGTATTAGCATGTCAATTTTAATTGTAGATGTAAATCTTATTTAAAAGTTACAGATATGATGTGATATTATGATGCAAATTGAGTCCAAATTATTTGAAATTATTAAGAAATGTTCAATTCTTTTGAAATTTAAGTAATATATATTTTAAGGTGGTTATTCCTAGTTAAAATATGGTTGTTCTAGCTACTTGATACATTGTGTAGGTTGTTTAAGTTGTTTGAATATGCCAGTTTTTTTAATTTTTAGCTTTAATTTTTTTATTAAGATTGACATCTATAGTAGTCATATGTAAACATATAATTACATATTTTATCTAATGTTTGAATCTATTGATATATTCCAATAATTAAATATGTAAATATATGGATAAGTAGGATATATTTTCCACAGCAAGCTAAATTGTAATATTGTCATCAAGATTCAATTCTGTAATTTTTTGAGTCAAACTCATTAACCCATGTTTCATGAGCAGTGGTCCACACAAACCCATCTCTCGTGAGAATGAATCGAACACTTAGCACTCATTAGATCTAGGTGATGCCAAAAAAAACTATGCAATGTGAACTATTGGTACTCCTAAATTTGGAACAAATTTGGAGTGACCATCTGAAAATTTTTCAGTCAAGCAAAGTGAATACCCTTGAAAAAATTGTCTAAGAATGCTCACTTGGGTCTTTAGGTTATGCATCTTTCTCTATCTCCCCGAGCTCGGAGAGTCTTGATATTTCTTGTCTGTGTCAGGTTTTAAGTCATTTCTTATAATCCTTCATTACCTTTTGATTCACCTTTGATGGGCAAATGCACATCCCATTATCCTTTGGCGGTGTCACTTAATTTAACATTTCCACGTGCTTCCTAGTCAATGATGCAGCTTGCAGGATAATCTCTCTGTCAGTAGATCAATGGCTCCAAATTTTTTTCAATCTAATGGTTGTCATGTGTTTTTAGGAGGATTGAAGGCTGAGGGAGTTTTGATTGTGGCAAGGTGCCCGGAATGTCGACATGTGGTAAAGGCTTCACTCGCGCATAAGATGAAAGTTGGAGTATTAAGCTGTGCGAGTGGGCAACGAGCTGTTAGTGAAAGATCATCGCGCCATCGCGATCTGCTCACGTCTAGTTTTGATTTGTGTGCGAGTGAGCGGGTTCAATGTTTTAAAAGTGTAAATCGCACAGTCACGATATCTTATGAAAGTTGAGCTATTGGTTAGCGAGACTGCGTGACAAGGTCATGTTCTAGATGTCACCCAATCACGCAAGGTTCTAACTCTGTTGTATTTTGCAGTACAAGTGCGCGGCGAAGGTGTGAAATACTAATATGAAGATGCATCGCTCAGTCGCACAAGCATGTTTCAAGATTCACAAAGGTCTGCGAATGAGCTACTAAGAGACCATTCAACGCCTCGTTCACTCGCTGATGCATTAAGGTGATTAAAAGTGAACCCGCGAGTATCCGATGAGGTAAAAAAGGAAAGACATCGCTCACTCGCCAATCATTAAAGATGAAAGGAAAAGAGCTTGCGAGTAGGCGACTAAAGAAAGAAGAGGCATTGTCGCGCACTCGCAGTCAGTGATAAAGTAATATTTTCAAGCTCGCAAGTTTGCGACTGAGAAAAAGAACATATGCCATCGCTCACTCGTGCATAATATGAAAACTAGTGCATTAAGTGGCGCGAGTGAGCAACCAAACAGAGTATGCGGTAAAGAAATGAACGTCGCTCACCCGCTCAAATCCAAAAGTTAGAGTAAACAGCCCGTGAGTGTGCGATGATGGAACAAAGCCGCCGGATGCTGGTCGCCAGGTCACCCAGAAATGAAGGAAGAGTTAAAAAGTGCTCGTGACTTTGATTTCTAGGTTGTCGTCAAGTCACCCAGGAATGACTGTTGAATTAAAATTTGCTCGCAATTGTGAGACTGTGCTCGTCGCATGGTAGCTGAAAGATAGTAGATGAGTTAAAATGATCCAGCGACTTGGAGACAAGGAAGAAAAGGTGACCAGGGTTAAAACACAGTTAAAAGGCACAGTTTGTGACAGCCAATGGGAGCATGCCACATGTCATTTTCTGGTAATTTCTAGACAGATTGGATGCATAAATCTGAGATTTTTAGAGATTTCAAAATGTGCACAGGGTTAAATATAATAGGGAATTTCATATGTTTTATTCCAAATCTTATATTTTATTCCCGGAGGTTTTTTGAAGGCACTAGAAATCAGATTTCCTCAGGCATGGAAATATCAGATTTTTAAAGGGTAAACAAATCAGATTTGCATAGAGGAAAATGAGACAAAAATGCATAATATTTTAATTGCACAAGTCAAATTTGAAAGAGCTTTCCAGAGGATTTTTGAAATTAGATTTTCAAAGAGAGATATGACTAGATTTTAGAGATATTTTGCAAATGGAATCAGATTGGATGGACTTTTTCAAGGGGAGAATGAAAGATATTTTGCAAGAGATAAAAGAAGATATTTTCAGATAGTTGGACTTAGTTATTAATTGAATATATCAGATATTTTGGAAAGATGAATGCAGATCATATTTGAGGAAAGACATGTGTCAATTGCTCAGAAGGATTAGGGTTTCTCCTTCTTCTATATCTTTCTTTCTTTTCTGAGATGAAAAGGGTTCCTTTCCTCTGCTCTGTTCTGGTTTTTTCCTACAGATGCCCAGAGCAGGTCCCTGTTGGTCTTGTGGAAATTTTATTGTAAGTTATACTCTGTGTCTTTTTATATTCATGAAATCTTATTGTCTGGATATGTTAAAGCAAAATACAGTAATAGAATACAGTGTGGATTTCCCTCTTTAATATTATCTTGTCTCTTTGCATTCTGTTTGTGCTCTAGTGTGTTTCACCTATAAGGCATTTGAAATACACTAGCTACAAGATAGTTTGTCTAATTATTTATGAGTTCCTTTCAAGGAGAGGACTAAGTTTCATAGATGATTTCAGAGAGAAAAGCATTGTGATAAGGATTTGATGTAGATGTATGTATATGAGAGGATAGTTTGTAAGGCACTCTATCTCAGTCGCATGTAGTTTGCAAGGCACTCTACAGTATCTCTGTTAGTTTATCTCTATTGATTCATATTTTCATTGACTCTTTGCCCAAGGGATAGGCACTGGTCTAGAGTATAGTTTGTAGTATGTTCCTCATCCAATATCAAAAACCAATTTAATCAAAATACTTTTGTTACTAAGAAAAAATGAGCTTAACTCATAAGGATTTGTATCAGCAGGATACTATTCAGTTTGTTAATCCCTTGAAGAGTGGATCATTAGGTTATCCCTCCTACATCAAAAGGAAGAAGGATGAAAGTCCTTATATCACTGATTTTTGCTATATTAAGGATCATAGTTTGTATGGTTGAATCTTGTATCTGATTATGCTTGGTCATTTGCAAGGTTATTTATCATTTGATTTAACAAAGGTACATAACAAATCAGTGTCCACATTAATACATACTGTGTAAACAACAATCATAAGAGGTAAAACTTGCCTGAGTATATGTGGAGCTCAAAAATGAAGAAGGACCATATCCAGTCCTTAGCAATTAGGCTTTTCTTGTCTCTGAATCAGTATCAGAAGGCATAGTGTTCAAGTAGTTATTTCAAGCATTGTGATTCATACAAGAAAAATCCCTAACAAATTGGTGACTCCACTGGGGATAATTATTTAAAAGATCATTTTTAAAGTTCTCCCAGAATCTGGTTGCAGACAAGTATTCATAAGTACCAGAGAAAGAGTTTGGCCCATCCGAGTCACCTAAAAAATTGGCGACTCTACTGGGGAATAAGTATACAAAGCTTATTAAAGAAATCAGAATTTCTGGAGTAAGTCAATAGCAAGACAGTCATAGAGTCATATGCTATAAAAGGATATATTCACCATGCTTCAAGTCTGTCCATTTGTTGCTGCAAAGTGTCTGAAAGTTGCAAGTTTATCCAAGATAGTATCAAAAGAATCTGACTAATAGTGAGTGGTGACTCTGAGCTCTGATTTACACCAGTGTGTATGTGAAAGAAAGATTATAAAGAAGGTGAGTTTGCAGCGACAGTGATAGTGGATGTTTTACATATTTTGAGGCCGATTTAAAGGTGTCTTCAAAGCACACATGTTTTGCAATAGCTCAAATACATCCAGATATTTTCAAAATTTTTTATAATATTCCTTATCAAGTGATTGCAGTACTAAAGTAAAAGGAAATTAGTAAAAAAAGAGGTTTACATGTTTCAAGTTTTACTTGCATCTTTGCAAAATTTGAAGGAAATATGTAAGAGTGGCAGTTTGTAACATTTTTAACCACTGAGATGTCACAATATTTTAATTAGAGGGGTGGTAAATTGTATGGGGAAATTAGTTTTGTGGGTATCCCTGGATATCCAAATCATATCCCATCAAAGGTTAAGGAGTATGTGCCAAAATTTACTGGTTTTGGAGAACAATCAGCTGAAGATCATTTAGAAAAGTTTGCAGATTTGATTGATGATCATGACATAACACATGAGGATGTACTAATGAATTTATTTGCAATATCTCTAGTCGATAATGCTAGGGAGTGGTTTAAGGATTTACCTCATGATTCAATAGGATCTATGGCTGCAATGAAACAATGTTTTATTGAACAATATGGTAACATAGATGATAATAGTGTTTCCTATGCTATATCCCATGTTGAAGAATCTATGTCATATTCAGATCAGGATAAAGAAGATCTTGAGGAGGAACTTAACAAGAAACTATCAGTCATCCGAAAGAAAATGAAAAGAGAAGAGGCCAATAGACAAGCTCAAATCAGAATTGACCAATTAAAATTGGAATTGTTGAACCAAATGACAATAAGTGATGATGAATCTACTGATTTTGAGTCTAAGATTGTTCAAGATGTTAATGATAAATCTGAAAGTGAATCTGAATTTAATGATATTCAAAGTGATGAAGATGAGTATATGTTTAGTAATGATGAAGAATCTACTGCTGGTGAAGATATTTCTGACATTGATATTGATATAAAGCTTTATGAACAGCAAGACAAAGAAAAAGATATATGCAGCCAGCAAGATAACAATTATCATGCAGACATAAGTGTTTGTAGTAAGGTCATTACACAAGAAGATATGATTTCAGAGGTTTCACTACAAGACTCCAACAATGAAGAAATTTGTAGCATCATGCGAGAAGACAGTAAAGAGATAAATGAAGAGGATGATTGTTGTTCCCTTCATAGTGAACAAAATTGCAGAGATTTTATCTTTTGAGTATCTCAGATATTCAGGAAATAGAACTTTTGAACTTTCATTTCTAGCACATATTGATTTTGACAAGGAAAATGAATCACAACATTCTGATTTTGACATATGTGATACTGTTTCTTCTTGCACTCCTTCATTCAGCTACAATAAAATTCAGTTTGATTTATCAGATGATGAGGTTTTCAGTGTGATTTCAGATTTAGTAGATGCGGAAAATCTAAGTATGGAATTGAGTACTGATTTAGAAAATAGTGTGGATTTTAAATCTTGTTTTGATTCTAAGTCTGCCTTTGAACTATTTAATGATGGTCAATCAGTGGCTCAAGTTTCAAAAGAAGAAATTCAATGTGCTAGTATTTTCCCTCCCACCCACCACTTTTCTTTGAGCTTGTCTAAAGATGATGAAATGCAAGATCCTCCTATTTTTAATGCTGAGATTGTTGCTCAATATCCTAAGATGATTTATCATGTTATATCTGA
This sequence comes from Thuja plicata, assembly GCA_018584345.1. Taxonomy (NCBI): domain Eukaryota; kingdom Viridiplantae; phylum Streptophyta; class Pinopsida; order Cupressales; family Cupressaceae; genus Thuja; species Thuja plicata. Next base: position 2,844,192 of record MU227945.1, on the reverse strand, counting down.
TGAATCTCCTAAGTTTGATGATCATTTTCCAAATGATGAGGAATTTCATATGTTGCATGGAGATCAAGGTATGTTTTCTCTTGAGATGCAAATGATGGATGTGATTGAAATTGATGATGCTTGCCCAAACAGTATGACATAGATTGAAAGTCCCCCCTTTTAGTTGAATGGTGAGTCTTTAAGTTGTGATATACAAATCAAAGATGATAAATGTCACAAATATCTAAGTATGTTCTTATCTAACGACCGTGACACATATATGCCACAATTTCTTTATGATGAAAATCTGCCTAAGGTTTATGGAAGCTTATATGAAGAATATGTAGATTTGTTGTCATATGATAAGTTGATACATGATGACATTGGATTGGATCAGGCAGTTAAGAGTGGCAATGTTATCATATTTTTGAAACATGGGGTAGAGAGCTTTGTGTTTGACAGAGGTAAGAATTGATCTCAATTTTTGGGGCTTTGGGCCTCTTGTAGATAATATACATATTGTACAGTGGCTTTCCCTTTCAGTTGTGTGTTTTCTTTCAGTTAGAGGTTTGCCCTTTTTTTAGAAGAGAAATTTTTTTGAGAAGTTGAGAAGAGGAGAAAGAGAAAAAAGACAAAATCTGATTTTGAAGTTTTTTGGGGTGGTCTGCTACTCCAGAGATCTGTGGTTCTCAGTATAAACTTGCATTTAACCATCCTTAGTTAGAGCCTATGTTGGTACTCCTAAATTTGGAACAAATTTGGAGTGACCATGTGAAAATTTTTTAGTCAAGAAAAGTGAATACCCTTGAAAAAATTGTGTAAGAATGCTCACTTGGGTCTTTAGGTTATGCATCTTGCTGTGTCTCCTCGAGCTCAGAGTGTCTTGATATTTCATGCCTGTGTCAGGTTTTAAGTCATGTCTTATAATCCTTCATTACCTTTTGATTCACCTTTGAGGGAAAATCCACGTCCCATTATCCTTTGGTGGTGTCACTTAAGTTAACATTTCCACGTGCTTCCTAGTCAACGATGCAGCTTGCAGGATAATCTCTCTGTCAGCAGATCAACGGCTCCAGATTTTTTTCAATCTAATGGTTGTCGAGTGTTTTCAAGAGGATTGAAGGCCGAGGGAGTTCTGATTGTCGCAAGGTGCCCAAAATGTTGACATGTGGTAAAGGCTTCACTCGCGCATAAGATGAAAGTTGGAGTATTAAGCTGCGCGAGTGGGCGATGAGCTATTAGTGAAAGATCATCGTGCCATCGTGATCTGCTCATGTCTAGTTTTGATTTGTGTGCAAAGTGAGCGGGTTTAATGTTTTAAAAGTGTAAATCACGCAGTCGTGATATCTTATGAAAGTTGAGCTATTGGTTAGCGAGACTGCGCGACGAGGTCATGTTCTAGATGTCGCCCACTCACGCAAGGTTCTAACTCTATTTTATTTTGCAGTGTGAGTACACGGCGAAGGTATGAAATACTAATATGAAGATTCATCACTCAGTCGCACAAGCATGTTTCAAGATTCACAAAGGTCTGTGACCGAGCTACTAGGAGACCATTCAACACCTCGCTCACTCGTTGATGCATTGAGGTGATTAAAATTGAACCCGCGAGTATGCGATGAGGTAAAAAAGGAAAGACATCGCTCACTCACCAATCAATAAAGATGAAAGGAAAAGAGCTCACGAGTAGGCGACTAAAGAAAGAAGAGGCATTGTCGCGCGCTCGCAGTCAGTGATAAAGTAATATTTTGAAGCTCGTGAGTTTGTGACTGAGCAAAAGAATAGATGCCATCGCTCACTCATGCATAAGATGAAAACTAGAGTATTTAGTGCCGTGAGTGAGCGACCAAATAGAGTATGCGGTAAACAAATGAACGTCGCTCACCCGCTCAAATCCAAAAGTTAGAGTAAATAGTCCACGAGTGTGCGATGATGGAACAAAGCCGTGGGATGTTGGTCTCCAGGTCATCCAGAAATGAAGGAAGAGTTAAAAAGTGCTCGCTACTTTGATTTCCAGGTTGTCACCAGGTCACCCAAGAATGATTGTTGAATTAAAATTTGCTCGCGATTGTGAGACTGTGCTGGTCGCATGGTAGCCGAAAGATAGTAGATGAGTTAAAATGATCCAGCGACTTGGAGACAAGGAAGAAAAGGTGACCAGGGTTAAAACACAGTTAAAAGGCACAGTTTGTGACAACCAATGGGAGCATGCCACGTGTCATTTTCTGGTAATTTCTAGACTGAATGGATGCATAAATCTGAGATTTTCTGAGATTTCAAAATGTGCACAGGGTTAATTATAATAGGGAATTTCATATGTTTTATTCCAAATCTTATATTTTATTCCCGGAGGTTTTTTGAAGGCACTAGAAATCAGATTTCCTCAGGCATGGAAATATCAGATTTTTAAAGGGTAAACAAATCAGATTTGCACAGAGGAAAATGAGACAAAAATGCATAATATTTTAATTGCACAAGTCAAATTTGAAAGAGCTTTCAAGAGGATTTTGGAAATCAGATCTTCAAAGAGAGATATGACTAGATTTCAGAGATATTTTGCAAATGGAATCAGATTGGATGGACATTTTCAGGGGGAGAATGAAAGATATTTTGCAAGAGATAAAAGCAGATATTTTCAGACAGATGGACTTAGTTATTAATTGAATATATCAGATATTTTGGAAAGATGAATGCAAATCAGATTTGAGGAAAGATATGTGTCAATTGCTCAGAAGGATTACGGTTTCTCCTTCTTCTATATCTTTCTTTCTTTTCTGAGTTGAAAAGGGTTCCTTTCCTCTGCTTTGTTCTTGTTTTTTCCTACAGATGCCCAGAGTAGGTCCCTGTTGGTCTTGTGGAAATTTTTTTTTAATTTATACTCTGGGTCTTTGTATATTCATGAAAGCTTATTGTCTGGATATTTTGAAGCAGAATACAGTAATAGAATACAGTGTGGTTTTCCCTCTTTCATATTATCTTGTCTCTTTGCATTCTATTTGTGTTTTAGTGTGTTTCACCTGTAAGGCATTTGAAATACACCAGCTACAAGGTAGTTTGTCTAATTATTTATGAGTTCCTTTCAAGGAGAGGACTAAGTTTCGTAGATGATTTCAGAGAGCAAAGCATTGTGATAAGGATTTGATGTAGATGTATGTATATGAGAGGATAGTTTGTAAGGCACTCTATCTCAGCCGCATGTAGTTTGTTAGGCACTCTACAGTATCTCTGTTATTTTATCTTTGTTGATTCATGTTTTCATTGACTCTTTGCCCAAGGGATAGGCACTGGTCTGGAATATAGTTTGCAGTCTGTTCCTCATCCAATATCAAAAACCAATTTAATCAAAATACTTTTGTTACTAAGAACAAATGAGATTAACTCATAAGGATTTGTATCAGCAGGATACTATTTAGTTTGTTAATCCCTTGAAGAGTGTATCATTAGGTTATCCCTCCTACATCAAAAGGAAGAAGGATGAAAGTCCTTATATCACTGATTTTTTCTATATTAAGGATCATAGTTTTTATGGTTGAATCTTGTATCTGATTATGCTTGGTCATTTGCAAGGTGATTTATCAGTTGATTTAACAAAGGTACATAGCAAATCAGTGTCCACATTAATACATACTATGTAAATAGAAATCATAAGAGGTAAAACCTGCCTGAGTATATGTGGAGCTCAAAAATGAAGAAGGACCATATCCAGTCCTTAGCAAATAGGCTTTTCTTGTCTCTGAATCAGTATTAGAAGGCATAGTGTTCAAGTAGTTATTTCAAGCACTGTGAATCATACAAGAAAAATCCCTAACATGAACTACCTAGATCCAATGAGTGCTAAGTGTTCCATTCATTCTCATGAGAGATGGGTCCATGTGAACCACTACTCATGAAACAAGGGTCAATGAGTTTAACTCAAAAAACTACACATAAAATAGTTGTATATACAATCATATAAATAAATAAAAAAATCAATCGAATAACAGTTATGTTCTTTTTAATTCCAAATAAATGTCACTACTATGATTAACCATACAAGCTCATTTTTGTTCTAACCATGATCATAAGTAATGAGAAAAAATATCCACAAACAATCGTAAACAAGGTCCATAAGGCATAAAAAATCCTCCGGAATCGAACTTGAAAACACACACAAAAAATCCAAATAAAAAAAATACATGAAAATTCAAACTAAGTGTAGACAGTTAAAGTAGGTGGAGATACTAATTCTCAGTGTGCAAATGTTGATTTGCATAGATGCTAATTCTCAACTGGTGAACTTTTGAGACAAAAAGTCTCTATCTATAGAGATGGAGATGATGATCAACATGAAGAGATGTTAATTTGCACAAATGCCAATGGATAGGAAGAGACGAGAATCAATGAAATTTAGCCAAAGTACAGGGTATAAATCTCAGAACTGTTAGTGAACAGATTTGTCCTTTCAAACAAATATAAATAAAGACTTAGAATGCCCACCAAAAAGAACAAATGACATCTGTAACCACCTGAATTTGGTTTGTTCTAACTATGGACCCTATTTTCCCTAAGTGTGATCATACCCTTGATTATTCCCAAATGACCCTGTTACTGCTTTGTATAATTCTTTAAATCAATTTAATGTCCTAGGTGATTTTTAGCACTGATTTATATTAACTATTATAGCCATGAAATTCAAATCAATTTAGACCAATCAAATCAAACCAAAATCAAATATGGCTATATTATTTAATTATAAAGGAATTAAATAAATCCCAAAATCAAATACCCACTTGCAAATAACCTATTTCCCCTAGCCTATTTAATTTAATTAAAATGGCTCTAGTCCCCAAATTATTAAAAAGAAATTAAAATTGTTTAAATAATTAATTCCTATATTTCTAAATGAATTAAATAAGTTTATTTCATTTATTAATATTCCCCTAAACCCCAACCTAACCTATCTCAACCACTTCTACCCTGGGTTCTAACCCTTCTCAACCCATTCACCCATGCTAATCTAATCCTAATCCTAATTCTACTCTAACCCACCTCCTAATGTTGTCACATTCCATTAAGGAATACTTAACAACTCAACCCACTTGAGAAAGTCCACTTTCTTAAAGTCCATTTTCTCAAGCCACTCTCATACATCCTCCCTTACCTCTTTAAAGTCTTCATTAATGCCTTCATTATTATGAAGACCTTAAGCCTATGTCTCTCCCATGCCTTATTAATGCATTGGGCATTAATGGCTCTTACATCTTCATTTATGAGTCTCCAAATTCATAAATGAACCTTGTCCCCCCTCTCTCTCTCTCTCTCTCTCTCTCCCATTCTTCTATAAATAAAAGCTTGTTTTGAGAGAAAATAATCCTTCACCTTAGATCAAAAATACATTGTTATGCTATTAGATTCATCCTAGATTCCTATTTCATCTATTATATCATGCTAGTTCATTGTTTCCATTTCATCTTTTAAAGCTAGATTGCATGCTTTTTCAGAATTTGAGCTTAAATTTGAATTAAATCCTTCATGCTAGAATAGTATTGGTCACTGATTTGTAGCATATTCTAAGGGCTAAATATGCAACTAATTACACTCTTTCTAGTTAGAAGGAAATAGGCTGATATTAGTGGTTTTTAACATTTTGACTAACCATTTGAACTAATTCAATGACCTATTAAGTGTTTGTGTTGTTTTCATCAGGTACCCAAATACACACACACATTTTTGGCGCCCACCGTGGGGCTCAATTTCTATTTTAGCCTCGTCTTCTAATGTTTTTTTAGCAATTTGCAGACTCAAGAAATAGACACAAAATCGCATATAAAATTTCACATCCCAGATACGCCATTGCACCGCGTAATTTCTAGATCACATCTGGGATTTCATGGATCCTATCTAGTTTTCGATCAAATTTGGTCAGCAAGGGCTCATATCTGGAGAATAGGATCGCATCCCAGATACTGCATTGCATCTGGTAAAAATTTAGGATCGTATCTAGTTATGAAGCTTGTCCATTTGTTTTATCTAATCCTAACAAGTTTGACAAATTGTTTTTTCTGTGTTTTTCAGCCTAACAAGTGTTTTTAGGTACCTTTTGACAGGTTTCATGGAGTTGAATTAGCAAATTACTAACATGGTTTTTGCAAGTTAGCAAACCCATTTCATCTTGACTTCTATTTCCCTATTTTCACAACTTAAATGATAGGGTATTGTGTGATATTGCTCCAATGACTTGTTGTCATGTTCTTTTAGGGAGACCTTGGCAGTCTTCAAGAAGAACTATCCATTATGGTTTTGAAAATACTTATGTGGTTCATAAGGATG
>MU227945.1:2807029-2835705 GCA_018584345.1 Thuja plicata | reverse complement strand
AACAAGTGTTTTTAGGTACCTTTTGACAGGTTTCATGGAGTTGAATTAGCAAATTACTAACATGGTTTTTGCAAGTTAGCAAACCCATTTCATCTTGACTTCTATTTCCCTATTTTCACAACTTAAAACCATTTCTTCCCACTTGATAAACTAGATATTATGCTCTTTTCCTCTTGAGGAAAATCAGAAACTTGGACGTTGTCTTATCATTTGTGACAAAATTGGGAGTAACTGAACCACAAACAAAACTACTTAATTCATTTGGAAAAGTAATTGAACAAAACAAACTCACTAAATTTTGTGGTTAATTGAACAAAGCAAATTTCCATTTTAAGCATCCTATTTTCATTCAAATAGGAACACTTAAATCAAGCTCAACATAGCTTGAGGGAAAAAAATTTGTTTTGAGTGTCTGAGGAGAAAATGACATGGACTAAGAAAGTATGCTCTTCTTCTTTTAAAGAATCAGAAATCTAGAACTCCTAAGATCGCCAATCCTAGTTACCGTTCTTTTAACAGTAGAGGGCCTGTAGGTTGAGGAAAAAATATCCCGGGAATGACCCAAGTGAGGAAAGGTCTTACGCTGACCCTTCCAACTCACTATAAATAGTTGCTTCCTTGTAGGCCAAAGCCTCAAGAGATGGAACTGGTTTTGTTCTTGGAATTTTGACATCATTCCTTGAACATATCGGGGTATATATAGAGCGGAGCCACTTCAATATTTCTTGTGAGAGTATATATATTTAGGTACTCATAGGGCTATATGCCTCAATTTTGCCTTGTGTAATTCTATGGGGGACAATTTCGAATGGATTGCCCAATAATCTACAACACATTCAACTAAAAGAATTCCTGATTCATCCCTGAAAGGGTGATAATCTTTGTGCAAGGCTAAAAGTAATTGCCTCAAGACACTCATCATATTGTGCCCTCACTTGCATTTGGAGTCGGCTAATATAGCATCATGACTGGAGCCATTGCGTGCTTGGTGATGGCTATATTTTGATTAGCATTTGAGTGTGCCCCTAAGTCAATGAGAAAACAATTTTTATCCTCCACCTAGTGAATAGGAAAAAGATGTGTGTTTTGATCTACCCCTTCTAACAATGCAAAATTTTTTGACATGTCAGAAAGAGAATTAAAAAGATAATATCCTCATAACAATCAATAAATTTCATACCTCTTGATGCAATTCAGAGACAAATAGATTCACGTTCCTAAAAATGCAAATTTTTCAAAATGGACCAAAACTGACAAGTCCATCATAAGATTACATCTGGGATTTCCCAAGTTGCATCCTATATTTAGGATCATATCTGGTGCATAAGATCACATTTGGTCAAGCAAAAAATTGCATCCAGTTTTGTCAGATCATATCCAGGGTTTAGGATCACATTTGGTTCTGTCAAGGGCTCGTATCTGGGAGCTCACATCCTGGGTAGTGGGCATTTCTAGCAGTCATTCCTAGGAGGTCTCAATTGTTTTAGGTACCCTTTTTTCTCTTTATCTAGTCCCTATTGTCTCTTCTAGTCTCCCTATTGTTATTTTCAAGCACATTCAAAATATCTACCTTGCATGTTCAGTCAGTCTTCCACGATTAGTTCAATACATGTGGTCTATCCATTCTCTATCAACAACTTGGTTCCTAGCTCACTATCAGGGAATTCTAACCCTCTGATGCTAGAATCATTTACATCCACCAAACAAACAAACAGTTACTTCTACCTAGACACACCCACTTGAATGATCTGGAATCCTTGCTAGTACTATTGGGAAACATTGACAAAGTTGAGAAAAAACTTCATGGTTAACACGAGACACAACAAGTACACAACTAAAGGATCCAAAATACCTTCTAAAACATCACACTTCCAAGGAGAAACTTCTTGTAATTCCCTATTCGATCTTGTCTCACCTCAAATGGGTAGCAACACTAACGATTGGAGTAAAGCCTTTGAGGGTTATGATGATGGAAAACAAGCACAATCCAGAGGCATAGAAGAGGAAGAAAGACCCAGGTTTGAATGTAATCCATTTGGGTCAGATAGTGATGAAGAAATCCCTGAAGATGAATATGAAAAGATAAAACAAAGCAAAAGAGTCCACAAGCTATTAGAACAGATAATTGGAGATGACAAAGAAAAATACTTCCTCCATTTAGCATCCACAGGTGTCAAATTACCCTAGGACTATGATGTAAATGATCTCAAAGAAAAGGAGGTACCAAAACCCATATCCATCCTTACTAAAAAGCTCAATAAAATGCAAACTAAGCTCACAAACCTCAAGCAAGAGAAAGACAAACCCAAAACAAAATACTCTTTGGACGCCATTTGTCCATTTCCTTTTGATAAGAGTATCACAATGGTTCCATTTCCTCCTAATGTGGAAAGACCAAAACATGACAAATACACAGGGGAAACTGATCCACATGACCATGTGAGAGAATTTTGTGCTCTTAGCATTGAGTATATGCATGAACCCATGTACCTCATGTGACTGTTTCCAGGAAGTGTAGGAGGAAACGCCATGGAGTGGTTTTCAAAATTAAATCCCAAAGTCAAAACATTTGAGGAATTGATGCAATGGTTCATTCAACACTACTCCTACAACATCCACCATGATGTCACCATGATGGATCTATGTAATACCAAGCAGAAAATGGGAGAATATTTTACATACTTCCTACAAAGATGGAGGATCTTTGCATGATATTCAAGAGTCATCCCTGAGACAGAAAAGATGGAAATCTTTGTTAATAATCTCATACCTGAATTGAGATATGCTCTACAAATGCAAGATTCTCCTAGCTTCGATAGGATGATTAAGAATGCTCTTCATATTGAAGAGGTCATGGTCAAAAAGGGGGAGATCACCCTTCAAAATGAAAACAAAAGTAGTAGCTCCAACTCCAAGACTAAATGGTGGAAACAAAATAAAAATGTTGTTAATGATGTAGTGGTTGATGCTTCCAACATATATTCTAAAACTGAAGCATTCAATCTTACCAATGGTTTGCAAGCAAGCAAGGAGGCTAAAATAACACCTCCCGTTCCCAAAGTCAACAATGATAATGAAAAGGGATGAACATGGAATTCAAAACCCCAAAGAACATTCACACCTTTGGGAGAACCTCTTGAAACCGTCATAAAAACATTGGTGGATAACAAAGTCCTTTCGATTCCTGATTCTAAACCTTGGGAACCAATGCTCAAACCTAGATGGTGGGATGACAACTCTTACTGTATCTTCCACAAAAAAAGGGACATAAGACAAATAATTGTCTCAAACTCAAGCACGTTATCCAGGACCTCATTGAAGGGGGTAAGATCAAGGTGGATGGACACACCACGAATGAGGATCACACAACATTTAATAAACCATTCCCCAATTACAATCAAGGAGAAACATCCAAAGGGAAAGGTCATGAGGTACACTATACTTATTCCAAGAATGACAATGTGATCAACATGCTCAACGTTAAAAATGAATCTGTCAACATGGTCACCATCAAAGGATTCTCGTCCTCCACAAACACTGTAACCTGGAGCTAAGCTCAAGTTACAATCAAGGGACCTCCAAAATAGACATCTATACCCAAGGTTCCTATTATCACTATACCTAAACCAGGAAGAAAACATATGGTCAGTATTCCCAGAGAAAAATATGATTTGGTGGATCAATTGCAATGAACTACTGCCAAAATTTCCATCTTCGAGTTACTCAAAATATCCACTGTGCATAGAAAAATCGTAGAACAAGCTCTACACACTGCTAATGTTCCAAAGGATATAAATATAGACAAATTCCAAGCAATGGTCAATCACATATCAACACCACATTATCTCTCCTTCTCTGAAGAAGATGACAAGTCTTTGACCCATCCACACAATCAACCCCTCCATATCAAAGTTCTTATTCATAAATCCTGTGTTAGATGCGTATTGATAGATGGAGGTGCTAGATTAAATATCTGTACACTGGATCTTGTCAGGAGGCTAGGCCTCTCAGAGAAAAAAATTGACTCAAGAAATAAAATAACCATCAAATCATATGATGAGGAAGAAAGATCCTTCTGAGGTATCATTTGTCTACCCATCAGAGTTGGACCAACTAAAAGAGATGTTATATGTCAAGTTCTGGATCTACCACTAGCCTACAACATTCTACTAGGGAGACCGTGGATCCATGAGATGCAGGCTGTACCATCCACCTATCATCAATGCATCAAATTCCCACATAATGGAATAGAGGTGACAATTCGTGCGGATGCCAACTATAATTGCAACAATATTAAAGCATGTAGCATGATCCCCCACAAAAAGGAGCCTATGGATGCAATTACTCCCGAAACTACCAAAGACATGGTTATGAAAGGATTTAGAAAAACATTGAAACTTTAAGAAATGGGTATGGGAGAATACAAGTTGGACCTAAATCCCTCCCTGACAGAGCTTCCAGTATCACCAAGATCCTACAGAAAACCCTTATCAACATTCACACCTCTTGCAGTACAGGAACCAGAAGTACACAAGGCTACTGGTATGATAAAGACATCCATGTCTTCTTCAAATAACATAGAAGAGTAGGCAGTCTTGAATTGGCTTTACAAAGAAGAACCAGTGGACTTTGAGGTCAAAAATGTAAAAATATCTTCAGAACAGTATGGAAAGGGATATGATTTCCTCAAACAAATGGGATATAAAGGCAAAGGACCTCTAAATGACACAGGATGAGGGATCATCGAACCTATACCCATGGAGTTCCACCTCAACAGAGATAAAATAGGATTAGGCTTCAATACTCAAAATAAAAGACCTACTTCCAAGAAGAATCCATCTTCTAAAGCAGAGAGTGATAAAATAGATGAAATAGTCTTAGACCCATGGTTTTATGAGAGATTTCTTCATATTGGTCCAGAGAATCTGGAATATCAAGGAGAATGCTATGTACCTATTTTTGAGGTACCATAGGATCTTCGTACTCCTTTGCTAGAACAACCACCCATTCAGGAGGTAGGAGATATCGTTGCTACAATCACTCAAGAAGAATCCCGACCATAGAATTCACATCCTAACTGGGGGCAATTGGTCACTGTCACACATGTGCTAGATCTACCTCACTTTGATCTACAAGTAGCTAACTGAGTCCATCAAATAAACATTGTTGGTTATTTGAATAGATAAGTAGGAGATATTTTTCCATAGCAAGTCAAATTGTGATATTGCTATCAGGATTCAATTGTGTAGTTTTTGAGTCAAACTCATTGACCCATAATTCATGAGTAGTGGTTCGCATGAACCCATCTCTCATGAGAATGAATGGAACACTTAGCACTCATTGGATCTAGGTGATGCTACATCTGATGATGATGTCACAGACTCTCATGACTATGAGTATGATTGGTTATCTATCGCATCTGAAGAAATTGGGATAAACACAATTCACATGTTTACAGCTCCCACAGCTCCTAGTAGGCGACCTAACATTCCTTTCAATGACACTAATCCTCCTGAAGTAGAAGAATAGTTCCTTCCTCCAATCATAGATGGAGACACTGGCAAATACATAACTCTACAAGAATTTCATAGGCTACAAGCAAGAAACCTTCTTTTACAAAGAGATGATGATGAGTTATCTACTGATGAGTTTCTAGAGTTCAATCCATATATGCCTGACAATGACCCTTTTAACAATGATTTCACTCTTATTGACCTAAACATCCAAGACATTAACTTAACAGACCATTTCATGTCAGTTAATATTTTTGATCCTAACATGATGTTGTCCTTCTCAAAATCTAACTCCCTAAAATTGGTACTTCTAGACCTCATTGATTGGACTGAAACAGATCCTACCCCTATGCTCACATTTTCCAATGACTATTCCCTAGCTTGTTACCTTAATTATTGTGAACCTCACCCTTCTTCCACCAATATAAGGAGCGAGCATATGTCACAGGAGGATATCAAGTTTCTTACTCACAAATTGAAAAATAAGAAGAAAAAGTGGACTGATGGTGAAAACCACTTTGTGGCAGTATCAGATCCCAAAATAGTAAAGAAAAAAGATGTATTCGATGGTGAAAATATCTCTGAGGCACCAAAGGATGAGACTCTTGATATCCTACCTGAACACTTCCAGGAAAGATCTTCATTATTAATTGAACCAACACAACCGGTGAACTTGGGCACTGTTGAAGATCCTCAGATAGTTCATCTAGCACAATCCCTATCAGAAGAAGAAAAGGTACAATTCACAAAATTCTTGAAGGAGAAAAAAATCAACTTTGCCTGGTCCTACATAGATATGCCAGGACTAGATCCCAATCTCATTATGCATCACTTATCTATAACTCCTGGGGTCAAGACCATAAAATAGAAACTGAGAAAAATGCATCCTCATGTTGCATTACTAGTGAAAGAAGAATTAGAAAAGTTGTTAAAAGATGGAGTCCATCGGGCCATTTCCTATGCAGCTTGGATCTCTAATGTGGTCCTTATTTCTAAAACTGATAAATCTATTAGAATCTGCATAGAATTCAGAGATCTCAACAAAGCATGTCCGAAGGATGATTTCCCTCTACCAAATATTGATATGATTATAGACCTTACAGCTGGCTACCAGATGTATTCCTTAATGGATGGATTCTCAGATTATAATCAAATCAATATTTCCCTTGAGGATCAAGAGAAAACCACATTCACATGTGCATGGGGCACATTTTGTTGGAACCTCGTGCCATTTGGGCTAAAGAATGCCAGAGAAACATATCGAAGAGCTATGACAACCATATTCCATGACATGATGCATAAAAACATGGAAGACTATGTCGATGACACACTGGCTAAATCAAAAGAAAGGGGTACTCATATTCCAGATTTAGGAAAAATATTGGATCAAATGGAACAATTCCAACTCATGCTCAATCCAAATAAATGTTCCTTTGGGGTTCAATCAGGGAAACTCTAAGGATTCATAGCATTAGCCAAGGGAATTGAGGTAGATCTGGCCAAAGTAAAAGCTATTCTAGAAATGAGGAGACTACAAGGGAGACTCTAGTCTATCAGGATGTTGATGTCCCAACTTGAAGATAAGGCACAACCCTTTACTAAGTTACTACATAAAGGGGTTACATTCAACTGGGATGAACACTGTGAAACCAAATTCAAAGAATTAAAGGCATACCTTGCTTTGCCACCTATTCTTATGGAACCTATTCATGGGAAACCTTTGCTCCTATATATTTCAGCTACAGCTACATCACTAGGAGTATTACTAGCACAAGAGGATGAAACAAAGAAAGAGTGAGCTATCTACTACATTAGTATAACTCTAGTCGCTTATGAGCTCAATTATAGCCTTATTGAGAAAGCATGCTTAGCAGTTGTCTTCACATCCCAAAAATTAAGACACTACATGCTCTCACACATAGTCAAGCTCATAGATAAGATCGATCCTCTGAAGTATCTTTTAAGAAGAACAACATTAACAGGCCATTTGGAAAAATTGGTCCTCATTCTAAGTGAGTTTGACATTGAGTATGTTGAACAGAGGGCTATCAAAGGACAGGTGCTTGCAGATCAACTGGCTGATTCACTGCTCTAGGGTGATGCACCATTGATAATTGAATTTCCTAATGAAACAATCATGCATCTCACCAAACATTCATGGAAGATGTACTTTGATGGGTCATTTACTCAACAAGGATCTCGAGCTGGGGTTCTCTTCATTACTCCACAAGGATATAAGATTCCCAAATAATACAAATTAATGTTTCCATGCACCAACAATATCTCAGAATATGAAGCCTTGGTTAATGGCCTCAAACTCACCATAGAATGGAAGATCATCGAGCTACACATATATGGGGACTCCCAACTAGTTATCAATCAAATCAATGGGGAATATCAAACAAGAGATGAAAAATTGATGCCCTACAAATAGCTAGTTGATGATTTGAAGAAATACTTTGTCTTCGTCACATTTCAGTAGATACCAAGATCAAAGAATAAAGCTGCAGATGCTATGGCTACCTTGGTGTCCATGTTACAATTAAAGGAAGATCAATTCCTCTATGACTTCTTGGTGGAAGAAATATCCTATCCGGCCTTCGCCAATCCAAAATACTAGGTAATCTATGCCTTAAATACTCCCGATCAATCCTGATATACCAGTATTATTGCCTATCTTTCAGACCAAACTATTCCCACCAATCTATCTAGAAATGAGAAACGATCCCTGATTAGGACAGCATCACGTTATGTCGTCATAACTAAAAACCTATATCAATGTAGTCTCGACGGTACACTTCTTTGATGTTTAGAAATAGAAGAGTTTGATCTAGCTTTAAAAGACGTCCATGAAGGGGTATGCGGATCACACTCGAATGGCTTTTCATTAGCTAAGAAGCTGCTTAGAGTAGGCTATTATTGGCCTAAGCTATTATTGGCCTACAATGGAGTAAGATGCTATTCAATTTTCCAAAGCATGTCTTAAATGCCAAACACATGGAAACCTCATCCATGCTCCTGCGAGAGAACTAATACCTTTCATAACACATTGGCCATTCCAGCAATGGGCCTTTGACTTAGTTGGACAAATATATCCCAACTCTTCAAATGGACATAAGTTCATCATTACGACCACTGAGTATTTCACAAAGTGGGTCAAAGTCGTGCCGCTAATCAAAGCCACTAGAAAATAGGTGGCTATGTTCATTCTAAACTACTTTATTTGTAGATATGGGATACCCTCTTCAATTGTGACGGACAATGGGGGCTAATTTAAAAACCAAGACATTGATGACCTCTGTGAAAAGTTTCACATTACTCAATATTGCTCTTCAGTCTATTATCCTCAAGGTAATGGACAGGCTAAGGCCTCAAACAAAAACATTCTCAAGATTCTACACCAAACTATGAGCAAGTCTGGTAGAGACTGGCATTTAAAACTAAATCCTTCACTATGGGCCTACAGAACAAGCATTAGGACACCAACTAGAGCCATGCCATTTTCTCTAGTCTATGGCACTAAGGCAATACTACCTATTGAGGTTGAAATCTCATCTTTGCGAATCTCTCTACAAGGACTGGTTCTGATGAATAGTACCGCATTGATCGGATAAATTCTCTGGACCTACTGGATGAGCGCAGACAACAAGAATTTGATCACCTCAAGGTGTACCAAGCAAGAATGTCCAAAGGTTACAATAAGAAGGTTAAACCATGCAAGTTTGAAGTGGGGGACTTTGTCCTAAAAGAGAATCCTAAAAACTAGCCTAACAGAGAGCAGAAAGGGAAGTTTGAACCTAGCTAGCTAGGGCCTTATGTTATCATAGCTACTTTTGGGACTAGATCTTATTAGTTAGCTACACCTGAGGGAGATTTTCTTCCTAATCCTATCAACACTCTACATTTGAAGTGATTCTACACTTAATGTTCAGCTAGCAGAGCCTGTACAGCAAAAAGTTCTTGCAAAATACCAAAAACATTAAGAAAATTGATCCTGAGGAAATCCAAAAATAGTGAAAAAGGTCCTACAAAATAGGTATCATTTGTGAAAACCTGGTAAACAGGCAGCTTGATACTACCAAAACATTCAAAAAATCAAAAATTGAAAAAAAAAAATTGAAAAAGAGAAAAGTGCCTTGATGAGCACCTAGTCAAACAAGCATCTTGGTAGCAAAAAGAAAGAAAAGAATCTTACCAAGTGGTGAAAACCTGGCAATCAGGCATCACTTGTGATCTACACTCCATCTATCAATGCACTACTGATACTAGGCCTTCATAATTTTGCCTGTGCTCATATGCTAACTTCGTTTTCCTAAATGACTATCTTATCCTCGCTTAGGATTTGTCTATCTTTACATCTTAGGAATAGGTCATTCTGCACTAGGGGCATCTTTGTTGGTATAGTCAGTTGTGGTTGCTAGGTTGCTCTAGGATGGTTTGTCTCATAGACATTATGTTTTTGGATACATGCAAAACAATGTCACTTACTTAAAACAAAGGTGTCTTTTGACAACATGGGACATGACATTTACCTTCATACACATTTCTACAGGGCTATTTTGGGTCGCAAACATGAATGGATTATCCTACCAATGCAAAGACATGGAACACCATATTGCTTGTATTGCAATTTTCTGATTGATGGATCTTTACTATGTTTGACAGATGAATGAGAAAGTACTACTTAAACACACAATTTGTTATTAGTTTGATTATGATTATTTGGTGTCCTGACGATGTTTTCAACTAGGGGCATCTAAGTAATTATGAATTTTATTTGATTGATTCACAATTTATAATTTATTATGTCTTCTTAGTTACTGAATGATGTCTGTGCAATGACAAAGAGTCGCAAGGATTGGGGGCATAATGTTTTCTTAGATTTCTGCTTATGGTGATTGTTTCAAATAAACCTATAAATTTCACCTAACATGGATGTTTATGGTAAGAGCTACCACTATGGGTGGATAGCCGCATATATCTCAATCTTTGTTATGTGTAAACTACAATGAGTTTGATACAGTTTCCTTGACTATTTTCTGATCTAGATTTTCACTAAGGTATACGAATCATAATGTACCCAAGGATATGAATTTTTCAAGGTCATTGCGGGTTCAATATCTTGCCTTAATCAGAAACTGGTATATTAAAAGGAAGGTGACTATTTTGTTATCCTGGCTTATATACCTTGATACGTAAGTCTATTTTTGACATTCTAATAAAATATAGTATTCATATTATCATAATATCAGTGGGTATTAGTGATGATTATACTATTTTGTGGTATCCATTCCAAAAGTGCCCAATGATGATAAAAATGTGGCAATATTTGCTGAAATCAGTGACAAGTCCTAAGAGTCTTCATATAGCTGCATTTAAAGATTGCCTGATGCATTTTGTCCAATAGTACATAACAAACATAAGGTGATTTAAAGCTCAAAACATGGTTTCTATCAAGTTAATTACATCATTTATATTACTGATATCATCCATAGCATACATTTTGCATACATTTTGGAAAAGCGAAGCTGAAAAATACAAAAATAAAACATCCATGCATTGCATTGTTAGTTCTACATCCTAAGTGCATCCATACATATATTTTTACATCATTGTAAAATCAAAGAAAACATACATTTGCATTTTCACATAGATATCATTTGTTCACATCAGTAATATATTCATCACATCCACATTCAAAAATGATGTTGTCAACTATAAACAAACTCATCATGAGATCAAGATATCATCACATGTGCAAAAGATACATTTACCACATCTATGAAAAGAAAAATGGATATATCTACCACATGAAACATGTTAGAATCCAGAAACTACAAGCATGATACACATCAAAGAATAAAGAGTATCAGTGCGCATAAAGAGTATCATAGCATAAAGTGTATCAAATATATACAGTGTGATAGTACACATGAAGAGAATCAGTATGCCAAAACTCACGAATCAGATATATAGCAATGTAATGTACAAAAAGGGGGATCTCAGTAGGATCCAGATATACATGTATAAATCTCAAAAAAGACATAGTGCATAGTCTCAACTCTTGCCCGCCCCCTCTCCCTGATCAGGAGGAGGGGGAGGAGGTGTCATGAATCGTGCTGTTGGAGGTGGCATGGCCCCTTCTAACTACTAAGAAATATGTGAAAATGTGGGTGCCATCTGACCCTCTAAAACTGCAGCATGATACAAAGCATAATAATACATTGCCTTCTATCCCTGATGGACTGTTGTTCAGGCCTGTATATCTCTCTTAGCTCTCAGCCACTCAAGATGTCTATCCCTATCTGCTAATAGTGCCTCTGTAGTAGTCACCCTAGCATCCAAGGCTATGATCTAAGCTCTGAGCTCCTCTCTCTCCTACTCACACCTCGATAGAGGGTCCCCATCTCTACTAGGATCCTACTCCTGTACTCTTTGTCTCCACTTTCTTTGCTAATCAAGAGTACATAATGGTTCAGGATCTCTCTATCGGGCCACAAACCTGTATCTCAATCATCTCTGACCACTACCACTTAGACTGCCAGTATCTACTGCCTCAGCACCTCCCCCTAGTCATCACCATCATGTCTATTATCTGGGGGAGGATGCCTATCGCCTCTGCCTCCATCTTTGCCACCATCATGGCCCCCATGTTTTCCTAGAGCTTTGTCTCTACCACCTCTCCCCCTAATAGGTTGATCCTCTGGATCATAATCCAACAGCTCCTCTATACGAGGAATCATCTCCTCTCATACTGTGAATCACAGGAATGGATACTGAAGCATATCTGTAGCATATCCATCTGATACACCTGCATCCTCAACATCTGGGAGAGGGTCCCAGTATATAGCTACCATATCATGGATTTCCTATGCAACAGTCTCATAAGTTAGTTGAGCTCCCTAGTCAACCACCTCATCATTGATCCATGCATAAACTGCCACATCCTCTGTACGGCCCTGTCACCACCCATATTGCCTTAGAACCCTAGTGATCAGAAAGTTCTCAATGATGTACCTAGTCTGTCCTATCAAATATTTGCTCTGACACAAGAAGGGAACCTGTTGAGAATCAGATGTCCATACCTCATAGTCTAGGTATGGTCACCACATGACCTCTATCATATCATCAAAAAGGCAGCGCCAGTACTCAACCTTGCCTAGGTGGGGCTGCTGTAATAAACCTGCATACATATATACATAGGGCTACTCTGGTGGCCTCTGCCTATCACCAATCAGTCATGTCATGGGGATGTGCTCCCAAGCCCATACCTGAAGAATCAATATACCCATAGTCATGCTGTGGGTATGGTGGTAAACAATCTCATGCAACTCTCGGTATATGTGAGCTAAAATATAGCTCCCCCAGGCAAATCGTCAGCGGTGGATGATCATCTGCTCTACCATGCCAACCTAGCCTACCAAGAAACTATATTTTCCTCTATCTGGCATAAGGATGCCACCTACCAAACCAGCTAAGTACACAACTAGTTAATCATAGTGGTCGACCATGTAATCCCATGATAGGTATCTGCGATCTATGTTGTCATCTTGAAAGAGCTTCTGAGCTGTCCCAATCGCAACTCCAGCTCTGGACTCAAAGAAAACCTCATGTCCCACCATGGGCATGCGCAAAATCCATCAAAAATCCTCTGGTGTCACAGTAATCTCACCAGTCGGTAGGTGGAAGGTGTTGTGCTCTGAATGTAATCTCTCGGCCAGAGCAGTCAACAACCCTTGGTTTACCCTGATCTTAGGCAAACCTATCAATGACTGTAATCCACATCAGATCACGATATTCTTCTTATTTTCTGATAATTGGCCAGACAATGCTAGAACTCATGCAGGATAAGTGCCTCGAAAGGTGACTACCTCAAACTGGGCCTGATTTTTGATAGAAATGTACAACATCAACATTCTATCTACAACAAAGGGCATATTCCTACTGTACTCAATCATTTTTATTTCATAGGATGCAAATAGATCAAAACATATTGAAAACCTAAGGCTTTTACCATATGTGATCCTGTTAATACCAGATGTGATTGCGCATACAAGATGCGATCCTAGAAAAGCAGATTCTGATCCTAAATATAGGGTACGATCCCCAAAATTTGGGATGCAATTCACTGATGGAATCTCACTCAAAACATAACTAAACCTAAAGGACTGGATGCAATCTAGGAAAACCTATATGTGACGTAGAATCTGGCAAGAACCAGATGCGATCCAGGAAAAACTGGATGCGATGCATGTTTCGCAGGATGCGATCTAGAATCCTAGATGCGATCCTATCTTTGACTAGCTATAAAATGCACGAAAATGCTTGAAATTCAAAAATGTAAAATTCACAGGGTAGTTTATCGAGCACTTACCGACGGTGGGTAGTCAGCTAGTCGCTGGTGTCGATGACTCATCTCGAATTGATGTTTCCTCATGGGGACCACCATTTTCTCTATAGAGCTCTCTATTTGGCTATAGCTGAATGTCAAAATGAATAGTGAAATGGTCACTTTGGAGGCTTATATGGGTCTTTTGGGCCATTTAGGGTTTTCAGAACTCGTCCTGAACAACCACAAAATTATTTGTGCTCTCTTTTTCTTCAATCGAGAACCAAATCAAAGGTGCCTATGATGTTTTCAGTAGCACAGTGTCATTTTGTGATAGTTTCAAAAAAATTGTGAATTTGCTTCATTTCTTCACCACATTGGTAAATATTGCACATTTTATCATACATCTTGATCTAAACATCATTATCACTCATATTTTCATATAATTCAACTTGATAAACGTGTGTTTATTTTTAAACACACCTTCTTCTACTCCGCTCTTTCTGGCCTTATCGCTTCCTGCAAGTGTTCTATTCTCTATAACTAAGGGATTTTATTCTTTTCCTTCGATTTCATTCTTGAGGGGGCATGATCACACTATCATCAAATAAATTTTTTCTCAAAACTACATTAACAATGACTTCGTTATCAAACAAACTAGGGGCATGACAGTTTCTTGACTAAAGTCAAAACTGTTGGATAGAAAGCTTTTGTTCTCATAAGATGGATATCTTATGTTTCCTCATTTTGGATTTTTTTTTTAAAAAGCTCCTGGTAGCTTCATACTAGATTTCGAACGACAACTAAGTTTGGAATCAGTATTATCAATTTTCAAATGACAACCAAGTTCAGAATTGGTATTTTTAAAATATTTTGTTGATCTTTGGATGAAAACCAAGTTCAAAATCAATTTTATTAGTTTTGTTTAAAGAAAGTGCGAGACTGATCTCATCAACATTTCGTTCGACAACTAAGAACGGGATTCTCAACTTTTCTAAAGTCAAAATCAAAAACTTTCTTTGAATCAATGCACTACTCGCACATCAATTCAAAGAGGGGAAAATGTAACCACCTAAATTTGGTTTGTTCTAACTATGGACCCTATTTTCCCTAAGTGTCATCATACCCTTGATTATGCCTAAACAACCATGTTACTGCTTGGCATAATTCTTTAAATTAATTTAATGTCCTAGGTGATTTTTATCACTTATTTATATTAACTATTTTAGCCATGAAATTCAAATCAATTTTGACCAATCAAATCAAACCAAAATCAAATATGGCTATAGCATTTAATTATAAAGGAATTAAATAAATCCCAAAATCAAATACCCACTTGCAAATAACCTATTTCCCCTAGCCTATTTAATTTAATTAAAATGGCTATAGTCCCCTAATTATTAAAAAGCAATTAAAATTGTTTAAATAATTAATTCCTATATTTCTAAATGAATTAAATAAGTTTATTTCATTTATCAATATTCCCCTAAACCCCAACCTAACTTATCTTAACCACTTCTACCCTGGGTTCTAACCCTTCTTAACCCATTCACCCATGCTAATCTAATCCTATTCCTAATTCTACTCTAACCCACCTCCTAATGTTGTCACATTCCATTAAGGAATACTTAACAACTCAACCCACTTAAGAAATTCCACTTTCTCAAGTTGGACTTTCTTAAAGTCCATTTTCTCAAGACACTCTCTTACATCCTCCCTTACCTCTTTAAAGCCTTCATTAATGCCTTCATTAATATGAAGATCTTAAGCCTATGTCTCTCCCATGCCTTATTAATGCCTTGGGCATTAATGGCTCTTACATCTTCATTTATGAGTCTCCAAATTTATAAATGAACCTTGTCCCCCCTCTCTCTCTCTCTCTCCCATTCTTCTATAAATAGAAGCCTATTTTGAGAGCAAATAAGCCTTCACCTTAGATCAAAAATACATTTTTATGCTGTTAGATTCATCCTAGATTCATATTTCATCTATTATATCATGCTAGTTCATTGTTTCCATTTCATCTTTTAAAGCTAGATTGCATGCTTTTTCACATTTTAAGCTTAAATTTGAATTAAATCCTTCATGCTAGAATAGTATTGGTCACTGATTTGTATCATATTCTGAGGGCTAAATATGCAACTAATTACACTCTTTCTAGTTAGAAGGCAATAGGCTGATATTAGTGGTTTTTAATGTTTTGACTAACCATTTGAACTAATGCAATGACCTATTGAGTGTTTGTGTTGTTTTCATCAGGTACCCAAATACACACGCACACCACCAATTATTGGAGAAGTGATCATGGGTTTGATAACTTTCCTCTGATTGAGAGGTACAACTCCCTCTTGAGAGATGTACAAAAAATAAATTGTATGCTATGTCTTTAACCAGAAGATACAAAGGCAAGCTGACACTCATCCATCAACATGGCATGAATGTGATTCTAAATTAAAATACATGAGAAAGAAACAAATAAATTGCACACAGACCATCTATTTAATCTTCCTACTAAAGAGAAACAAAAAAGAGATTATCATTTTATTTTGATCATATGAATGTACAAAACCTTCAGATTTTATGGCATGCATACACTTGACAATATGGAGAAAAACTACACTTAAAAATGACTGAAATAACCTACAAATTAATTTTAATCATAAAAATATACATTCAAACCTTCAGATCTGACATATAAATTCCTTTTTATTTTCAAATACATGATACAAACGACCGTAAGATCATCGTATCCCTGCACCACAATCAAGCTTTGAAAAAAAAAAAAACTCTCCCCATTCCTTTTGCTACAAATATAGAAAATGATCTCCATTTCCTGTAGCCAACATACTTCTAGAAGAGGAAGAAGAACCAACCCTTTTTCATTAAAAGCCTTCTCTTTTATAGAGAATTCTGGAAAATCCTCCTTCCCGTAACTTTTTCAGTTACATAACTGATTCTTGAAAATCCCTCAACTTCTTCTTATATTTATAATAACTACAATATAATCATACGTCATTACATTTTAAAACATCTATCAGGTCTACTCATTACAAAAATGAGACATTTTAACTAATGTGTAAAATTAGTAAAAATAAGAAGTTGTTGGTCACTTTGATAGACCTGTAATCAATCAATCATAACTTTTTAATCTGATCAAATTTTGAAAATCACTTCAGTTAGATCTGGCACGATTTGCTTCTCCACAACATATAAAACCCTTGGCCAAATCCAATGGTGCAATAAAATTTTATGCCCCCCGCATTGAGATTGATTTTCTTTAGAAAAAAAAACTCAACAAATTTATAGTCACAAGCTGCTTAATTCTTCAAGAAAGTATTAGAATAATATATCATATGAACTGTCATAGCCATAAGATTAAATCTGGGAATACTTTTGACCAAAATAATAGGATTTTCATCCTTCGATTTCAAAATCTACAACCTATTTTAAATTTTAATTTCAGACTGTCGGTTGCATGCACAGAATGGACTATCATTTTGAACTTTGCATTTTGAACTTCAATTCAAACTTTTGCAATTTTGAACCTCGGATTTCAAATAGAAAGTTCAAAATGACAAAAATTGTCTTTCCTTCATTCATCACTTTGTCTTTGTTCTTCCATGCTTGATTTGAACCTTGAAATTTGAACTTTTAAGTTCAAATTGAAATTTCATAATTATTTGAACTTGGAGTTGCACCTTTTAATCAAGGAACTTTGATATTTAAACTTCAAATTTTTAGAGCTTTTAAACCTGCACTTTTGAACCAGAGTTTGAATCTCCACTTTTGAACTAGAATTTGAACCTTCTCTTTCGAACCAGAATATAAAAATTTTGAACCAGATTCTGAACTAGCTGAAATTTTTATAAAATACCATCCTCACATGATATTATGAGCAAAGAGTGCAAATTATCATTTGACTATGAAATGGACTTGGCTTTTTTAAAATATTTAAAATGGGGGAGCATAAGTGGGCCAATAATTGGCTGTATTTGGGGACATGGACTGAAAGGACATGGAGAATCCAACATGTCTCTGGGAAAGACCAATGCCTAGTATCCATTGGGTAAAACATTCAAAGAAAAGATAGGGAGCTTCTTGAAGATGGGTGGAGGGGAGCAGAGCAGCTAGTAGGCCAAAAACCAACTCAACAAGAAAGAAACTCACACCACAACACTAAAACTAATAGCACAACAAAACTGACTAAACATCTACATGGTCACAAGAACCTACAAGAATATGTACAAGACTAATTATGTGAACCCATTAATCAACTGTGAGAGAAAAAGGTAGCTTTCGAGAATAATGGATTGTGGCCATGTGATGTGACCTAAAATATCTGCCATTTGACAACTCCTTCAAAGCCATATCTATGATTTATTGAATGCATAAAAAATATGTAGGTGTATTAACATCTGAATAACCATTTATCATCAAAACTTTTTGAATCTTCTTGAGGTCCCTGGAATTTTTAAATGATTTTTTCCTTGCAGCAATGACAAGAACTAATTTATTATATCCTCTTGACAAGGACGAGTGTTATCCAACTCATAAACCAATTCTTGTGGCTTCCATACTTCATCTTAGCTATCATCATTTTCTTCTAAAAAAATGGAAAGTTGCATATTCTGGATGAAAATTTTAATCTTCAAGATCATTTAAAAGAAGCTAATTTTCATTAATTTCAAAGCTGAAAATTTCCATTTCTGGTGAAGAAAAAGGTTCTAATAATTTTTCATCATCCAGGCTCACAACTTCTCTATCATTTTCCATTTCATCTTTATCTTTGCTAGCAACATCCAAAAATATTCTTCACACATGCATTTCTTCTTCTATCTCATCCTTCATGCATGGTGAAAAAGATCTAGATTCCTCCTCTTCTGATTGATGTGATATCTACCTTGACTGCTGATTACATGTTGGTGGTTTCACCATTGTAGGTGTTAAATCTTCTTCTCCAAGAACAGAGAAAACATAACAAATTGGTCTTTCACTCTCTATTTTTTCTTCTAGTGTCTTTGTTGCAGCCAAAACATTTTTTTCAAGATTCTTGAGGCTGTAATGCCTTTGATGCACATATTTGAGTAGCATAGTAGATCTATGATCTTTAGTGGGATTTAACTTGTTCTTTTCAGCTTCACACATTCTTCTTTTGAAGGTATTCCAAAGATATTACAGGATCTGGTCACTTTCACCATTTAACTCTTCAACTATATGTTTTCCCTTGGATTTTTTTCTTGGCTTGATTTCTTGTTCACCAGAGACTGAATAATTTTGTGAATGAAAAGATTCCAGAGCAGCTAGAACTTCATCTTAATCAACTCTCAATTCTTCTTTAAGCTGAAATATTCTTTTCTTGTGAGCTTGCAACTGATGCATTCTTTCTTCCAATTCTTTCAACTTGTGAAATATTGCACAAAGAATCCTCCATATGAGCATGGATGCATGGTCATCTTCTATGCTTTTCCTCATTTTTAAAGCCTCTAAGATACTCTCTTTGTAGTGATCCCAAAAGCCATGCAACACTTTATGATCCATTTCAAGAATCTAAAGGATCATAGGGTCTGGTGTTTTCTATTTTCTCATAGCTCTTGGACTAAGCATGATAATTTACATAGTCACCAATCTCTTTACATAGATATATTTTAAAAATATGAGGAGAACAAAATGCACTGATCTTTGATTCCAAAATCCCTAGTAGAGTCGCCAAAAATCTTTTAGTGAACAGATTTGTCCTTTGAAATAAATATAAATAAACACTTAGAAAGCCCATAAAAAAGAAAAAATGCCACCAACAGTTGGATAAGTTATCATGGAGTTGATAACTTTTGTCTGAATTCAGAGGTACAGCTCCCTCTTGAGAGATATGCAACAAATAAATTCCTAGTTATATGTTTAACCATAAGACATAAAGGCAAGCTGATACGCATCCATCAACATGGCATGAATGTGATTCTAGATTAAAATACATGAGAAAGAAACAAATAAATTACACATGGACCATCTATTTAATCTTCCCACTACAGAGAAACAAGGAGATTATCATTTTATTTTACTCATGTATGAATGCACAAAACCTTCAAATTTTAAGGCATGCATACACTTGACAAGATGGAGCAAAATAACACTTAAAAATGACTAAACTAACCTACAAATTAATTCCAATTAGAAAAATATACATTCAAACCTTTAGATCTGATATATAAATTCCTTTTTATTTTCAAATACATAATACAAATGACCGTAAGATCATTGTATCCCTACACTACAATCAAGCTTTAAAAATTAAAAATAAACTATCCCCATTCCTCTGTTACAAATATAGAAAATGATCTCCCTTTATTTCAGCAACCAAACTTCTGGAAGAGGAAGAAGAACCAACCCCTTTTCTTTCAAAAGCCTTCTCTTTTATAGAGAATTATGGAAAATCCTCTTTCCCGTAACTTTTTCTGTTACATAACTGATTCTTGAAAATCCCTTAACTTCTTCTTATATTTATAATAACTACAATATAATCATATGTCATTACAATTTACATCTATCGGGTCTACTCATTACAAAAATGAGACATTTTAACTAATGTTTAAAATTAGTTAAAATAAGAAGTTGTTGGTCACTTTGATAGACCTGTAATCAGTCAAT
The DNA here is from genome assembly GCA_018584345.1 of Thuja plicata. Lineage (NCBI taxonomy): Eukaryota > Viridiplantae > Streptophyta > Pinopsida > Cupressales > Cupressaceae > Thuja > Thuja plicata. Next base: position 2,815,221 of record MU227945.1, on the reverse strand, counting down.
CATAACTTTTTAATATAATCAAATTTTGAAAATTGCTTCAGTCATATCTGTCACAATTTTCCTCTCTACAACATATCAAAAACTTGGTCAAATCCAATGGTTCAATACAAAGTTATAACCCTTGCACTGAGACTAATGTCTTGCAGAAAAACAAACTGCGTAAATTTATAGTCACAAGCTGCTTAATTTTGAGAAATTATTAAAATAATATATCATATGAACTCTCATAGGCATAAGATCAAATCTGGGAATACTTTTTACCAAAATAATAGGTGGGTCATCCTCAGATTTCAAAATCTACACCATTTTTTAAATTTTAATTTTGGACTGTCGAATCCATGCACATAATGGACTGTCATTTTGAACTTTGCATTTTGAACTTCAATTTGAACTTTTGCAATTTTGACCTTCAGAGTTAAAATAGAAAGTTCAAAATGATGAAATTTGTCTTTCCTTCAGTCATCACTTTGTCTTTGTTCTTCCATGCTCGATTTGAACCTTGAAATTTGAACATTTAAGTTCAAATTGAAAGTTCAAAATTATTTGAACTTGAAGTTGCACCTTTTAATCAAGGAACTTTGGTATTTAAACTTCAAATTTTTAGAGCTTTTGAACCTACACTTTTGAACCAGAGTTTGAACCTCCACATTTGAACTAGAATTTGAACCTGATCTTTTCAACCAGAATATAAAATTTTTGAACTAGATTCTGAACTAGCTGAACTTTTTATAAAATACCATCCTCACATGATATTATGAGCAAAGAGTGCAAATTCTGATTTGACCATGAAATGGACTTGGATTTTTTGAAAAATTTAAAATGGGGGACCATAAGTGGGCCAATAGGAACCTAAGCTAATTCCAAAATGAAAATGAAAGGCATATAGCTTGATAGTAGGGAGTACTAGAATAAAATACATCATGGCTATAGTCACTCCATAAAATCCAAAATACATAATTGAGTGCACAAAGGAAACTGAGCTAATAATAGAGAACATCAAGTAAAAATGCTATGCAAATACTAATTCCATAAAGCAAAGTTGTTGGGATTCTATTGGGATTGTTGCCTATATTTTTGAGAATAACACATTACATGTATTGGCATTAATATTTTTCATTGATGTCAACATATTTGTTTATTCTTGACAATATTCTTTATTTATTGGGTTGAGATATTTGATTGATATGACTCATATGTTGAGATTTAGATGGTGCATGGGTATAGATAGTAGGAGAGATTTTTTATTTATTTATGTTTAATCCCAGAGATTTATGTTATGATTTGAGTGAGTTTTGGTTGCTTGATCAGGGAGTGTTTACTAGCTTTTCTAGTTAATTCTTGAAATGATATAGTTGAAGTTTTTGGATTGGGATTAATTGGTTGTGCAATATTTATTGTTACTAACCTAGTGGTGTATTTAGGACTGGTATTGGTGTCCTTATTTGGTATAGGTCATGATTTTTAAATGTGCAAGCAACATTTCTTTGATGACACAGTTCATTGTTTGGTGTTCATCATGAGTAGTGAAGAGATGGTGACGAATTATGAGATAGAAATGGTTTTTTGTTACTATGGTACTTCATGATGCTTTTCATGTTTCTTAATGGTTTCCTATCATTTTTGTTGAAGGTCTTTTTTTTATGTGATGATATAAATTTGAATTTCATGAAGCTTGTTGGTATTCTTAACCAACTGGATGGTGTAACATGCTGAAAAGGATTATAGTGTCAATTTTGGATCATTTCATGTGTGAGTATATTTGTTTGGTTCTAAGATATTTCTTAGTTGACATGTTAAATGTTGCATTGGTTATTGTAATTATTATTTTTCATTAAAGTTTTGGTTAAGGCTAGCCTTAAAAATCTTATTGTAATGTATAAAGTGAGGAAATCATGTATGTAATTTAGAGAGAGAGGAGATGTGAAGGATGATAAATGAATGTAAAGACTTGTAATATAGAGGATGGTGAGTGAAATTGACATATCAAAGATCTCAGAAGAGGTATGAGTGGAACATAGTATTGAGATCATATGACAATGTACTTCATTGGAATTGTGTTGGCATAATAGATGTTTTTAGTGAGTTCATGATATAGTAGATTATTGTTCACAGTGGATTGTTTTCCATTCCAAGGTTATTTCCCTTCATTGTATCACCGGGTTTCTTCCCTACTAACTTTGAGCAATGAGCTCTAGGTAGTGTGTCTGAATGCAAGTGCATTCCCCTTTTATGTTTAACATGTTTATAGTCTAGTAAATTATCTATAGGAAAAATGGAAGGGTGTATACTGAGAGGTGAGGGGTGAATTACTACCCTTAAAACTTTTATCACTTTAACCTTTAGTAATCTTTAATTGCATTACCAACCATATTGATTTTCTACTTTATGCATGTAATATCAAAACATAAATGTAATTGTGTATAAATATTCATAGAAACATTCATGAAATTCATGTACACATAAAACAAGAATTAGTAACGCAGAAAACCCATATTAGAAGGTAAAAACTTCAGCGGGGATAAAACCCACAAAGCTTCACTATCTATAGAATGGAAGGTGTCAGTTAAGGCTACAAGTTCTGATCACTTCTGATTATCTTACCCTATTAGGAGTAACATGTTAGACTTGTTAAGCCTACTCAGTTAAGATTTTTAACAACACTTTTAAGTATGCACTCGGTTAAGATATTTACAATAAGACTGTTAAGTCCACCTTCTTGAAGGATTTCTTCTATTTTCTAAAATTGTTAGAGAGTAGTCAAAAAATACTTATTGACTTGATAACTTGCAATCTTGAATTTCTCAATACATATCCATTAAGTTCAGAAAAACAATATCACCTTATTGTGATTGATTAATACCTCTGTTCTACTTTGTAGCCTTGAATCTAGTTCTTCATAACTAAATTCTTCCTTTTGTGTCCTTCTACATGAAACTCTCTGTCTGATCCATAGATTTCTTCTTCAACTAAAATCATCATATTATGATTGATATTATATCTATATATACAAAGGTTTTGACCTATTTAGGTTTTACACTTTACAAGAAAAACTTTATGATCAAAGGTTTACAACTTGACACTGATCTCCTAGTTTGCATGTTTACAATCAATTAAACTAATTAAAACTACTACATATGATTTACTTGATCCTCAAGAAATGGTTTTATAGCTAATCATAAAGATATTTATAAAATTTAAGTGCTTTATCTGATGTGTATCTCAGATCCATTATTCTCAGGAATAAAAATGTTACTCAGTAGACTAGTGCTTGTGTTACTCTATAGACTAGTGCTCAGTTTACTGTCTAAACTTTCTTTCAGTGATAGTTCTATCAGTGTTTACTAATTTTTGTTATCAATGTCCTAAGACATTTTTGGTGATCTCTACACTTGACTATTTCGATGATGTCTGCTCTTGCGTATTTTTTTTTACTCAGTGATCATGTAACCAATGGTCCAAAAACTGGTTCCTTGTATACTAATCACAAACTTATGATTCTTTAGGATTATCAATCTCCCCGTTCGCATTAGTATCAAAAACTAATATGTTCAGTATATACACCAAGTTTTTACCTTGTCAATGACTCCCCTTATGTGCATCCCTTGGTATAGTGCATGTACAATTTTTCTTGGTACATTTTCTCTTTCTGCATTTTCCCCCTTTGGATTTTCCCCTATTGATACATTCATTTTCCCTTTTTTTAATGTATATCATTTTTCCCTTTTTAAGAAAATAATGACAAAGGTGTAGGACCTATAGCTTGTCAAATATGTGAGCATGGGATTTTTGAATGTTTTCCATCTACTTCTTCAATTTCTCCTTGAGGTGTTCTAGGGTCATGTGTTCCAAAGTGATTATGGCATGCATGCCATATATACTCTCGGTAATTGAGATCTATGTGGTGGAAAACAATGTCTTTACCAAAGTCATGTGTTGTAGCAATTTGAGATTTGGTAGTAATAGAGATTGGAGCTCGGTTACTTCGTCTATAATTTTTCTTTTAGTCTTTTGTATCTGAAGTTACAACCATTTTGATTCTACAATATTCTCATAATGCAATTTAAATGCATTTTCCTCTATTGTGAGACTTTGTGCACTATCTTTAAGATCTTCATCTAACTTTGCTATCTTTTCACTATTCTCTTTAGTGAAATTCTCTAATGTGCATAAATTTTGAACTAAGGTAACCACTTCTAAAATAAGAGGTTCCAATGAATTTACCAGTTCAAAAAGTTTTACCTTTCTCTCTGCCACTTCTTGGCTGATCTTCTCGGTGAGCTTATTTTGGTACTTCTCTTCTACTCATTCTTTTATGACCTTCTCAGCATCCACATATTGAGTGGTGATCACCTCAGTCAAAGCTGAGAGTTGATCAAGTATTTGTGCATTTTAATGAATTTGTATGTCATGTACTATTTGCATTAGTATTTCCTTTGTTGTTTCCACTACCTTTGTATTATTGTGCTCATTTTTGAGTTTTTATTGTATTACTTTCCTCTTGCATAGTTCACCATACTTGGTTAGTGACTCAGGATCTAATTTCCTTGGATCATAGTCGGGTATATAAATTATTTCTTTGAGTGTAACCAGTGCTTTTTTTTCTTCTTATTCTTCGATATGGTGCTGGAAGCAAGGGAATTTAGAACCATAGCAAGTTCCTTCTCTGGTTCTTTTGACTTTGGTGATTGTGTGGGAGGTGTGGTGCCTTTTTTATACTTCTCAGTGTTGACTTGTTGGTTGGTAGTAGACGTCTCTACATCAACATTGTCTTGATCTTCATCCTTTTTTGTCTGTTTAGTTTCCTTGGCAGGTGTATCACTTGTCTTAACCTCTCCACTTGCATCTTTATACTCTTCACTTGTATCTTTTTTGATCCCTATGATCATCACCTCTACCTAGGTACATACCTGTATGTAACCATTTCCTTGATTATGGCCTCTTTTATCTTATTCTAATCCTCATGGGACAAGTTTAGCCATTGTCTGATCTTGCGATGTGATATACTCCTTGTGTTGATGATTGATTGTGCAACTTCATTAACTATTTTAGGAACTTTGATCTTTTTATTTTGGAGTCATTGTTCTCTCTCATCCTGTTTAGTGTCATCCTTGTCCTCTTTTCCTCTTATATATTTCCTTCTTTGCCTCAATTCTTATTGCCCAGTTTGACGCTTTATTTTATGATAATCCTCACACCATCTTTCTTTAGTAGTGATGAGTCTACTTTTTTTGTTGTCTTACTCCTTGTTCTTGATGTAGTTGTTACATTTGTAACCTTTTCCTTCTTGGCTAGTGGTGCATCTGATTTAGTATACTTGGAGTTAGTTCACTCTTTTCCTTCACCCATTGGTGACTGTCCCTCAGTGACATCTTGTTTTGATTCTTCATCATTTACTGATAGTTCATCTTTTTTTTCTTTTTGTCGATTTTGTTGACAAGTAAACTAGTCTTTATTCTAGACTTGGCTTCCTTATATGTTCCAAATCAATTCAGTGATGTGTCCATTAGTTCATTCATTAAGGCTTCAATTACCTTTGATGCGTGTTCAATGTAAGTTTCATATTCCAATGATGGTAACCATGATGTTCTTGTTACAACTGGTTCGATTAGAGTGGAGTCAGTTTCTACCATAAAACATATCTCATCCTTAATTTCTCTACTAGTTAAGCATGAATTCTCAACATTTTCTCCACCCTAGTCTTAAATATGGAAAAGTAGCCATCTATTAACAGTGTGAAGTTATCTCCTAATGACTTAATGAAGTCAGTTATATGTGTAGTAATGGGTCAGTTTGTGTCTTAAGTGACATTACCAATAGAAGGAAAGAAGTTTTGAAATAGAAGAATGTTCACATACGGATGGAACTAAACTTACATGTATCAGATTTGGAAAATCTAATTATTCTCATATTTTCTTCCAGTTGTTTTTGTAGCAGCTCGGATATGTCAAGTTTTAGTCCCTTCTTCACAATTTTATATGCAGTATCAACTGCTCCACATGCTATGTTGTTCATTCTGCTATCTTGGAATATTTTATATCGAACAACGTATGCACCAAATTTCATCTCAAGATCAGTGATTGAATTAACCTTCAAACCTCTACCATCCCACTCATCTTTAGTGAGTTTCTCAATTTCTTCTCATTTTGGGTGATTTAGGGCCTTAGCCTTCTCAGTGTTGGGTAACCTATCACTGTGTGGATCACATCCCTTATTATCAATTTTGGTTCATCTAACCACATTTTCCTATCCTGTACTTGGCTTAGTACTATGCAAATCCACTTAGTTTTGAACTCTGTCGGGAAAAGTAGGGCATTGGTTAACCATTTCAGCTCAATGTGTTTGTATTTATCTTTCAGTTGTCCATCCTGGCATAGCTTCTTGTAAGCTTCTTGAATCTCGCAATTTCCAATCTTTGCAACCTTGTAGTGGATTTATGCTTGGACATCTTCAATCAAAAAATTGTAGGAGGTATACTTGAGAATGTTCCTTGGTCATTGGGTTGAAAATAAACCTCAAGACATAATTTGTAGTTGGGCTCTTCACAGGTAGAGTTCTTAATCAAGTTGATCTTATTTTCATTCGCATTCTTGATCTTTGCAACTCATGAGGTAGTTTCCATTATTCGTGAAATATTTATGACTTTTTCACAAATGAACTATGAGAAAAGTAAGTCTATTTACTTACTAGATTCTTGTTGTAAATTCTCAAGATCCATTGGAATGCTTTAGGGATGTTGTGAATCACTTTGTAGTATGACTGCCTTGAATCAATTTTTCTCACTTTGCACTCTACTCGTAAACATTGGGTGAATAAATGAGCTTTATGTATCTCTATTTATAGAAACTAATCTAAGTGGTGCATTGAATTCTTTAGATACCACTTGGTCAATGAAACAAAGATGCTCAGGTATCATACCAAAGTCTTCATCCTAGGTGAGTATTCAACGCTTGGGGTAAGTCATAAATTAGTTATAATTTTCACATATTCAACGATGGTGCTTGGTATGTAGTGAAGACTTGATTGTCTTTTACATTATTATTGACCATGGCCAGTTTAAATTAACAACTTGGTTGTTTTTCATATGTACTTTGATGAGAAATTTATGTTCAATTTACATTAACCGATGAAATTGGATTCACAAAATCATAAAAAGTAATACCATAGTGCATCTCCATTCATGCTAATTTGGCATATTATCAATGAATATTGGAAATGATGTAAAATAAGGATTTTTACAGTGTAGTTCCATACTTGTATTGCTTAGATGGGGGTGGTAGAATCACCAGATCCATTGGATGAGGTGGCACCAACTGTAGTGCTTGGTCCAGTCTTGTCATTTTTTGAAGCTCTCCTCCACATTTGATTTCTCATTCTCCTAATGTCTTCAATAGTGTTTCCATTTGTAAAATTTCTTGAATCTATTACTGGGTCTTTGTAGTCCTTTCTTAGGTGACCGATCTTGTGACAGTGTAAGCATGTCATTCCAAAGTTAGTCTAGTTCCTTGATCTTCCTATCCATTTCCTCATGCAATTTGCAGCTATGTGTCCATATCTACCACATGTGAAATTTACACATGTGTTGTAATCCCAAACATATAAGTTACTAACTCTCCTTGGTTGATAATAATTTTCTTTCTCTTTAGGTTTCCATACTTGCCTTTAGTTTTTTCTACATTCATGAGATGTGTGACCATGCATTTTGCAAGTAGGACAATATTTTTCCATGTATCATTTCCTCTTTGGTTGGTTTAACTTAGATTTGCATTCATGTTCTTTGTGTCAATGCTTTTTAGAGTTATAACAATTACCTATGAATGTAGAAGTAGATTAAGGAATACCTTTAGCTTTGCTCATGCAAACATTTCATGTGTGGCATGGTTTTCCACAGTGATTGCATGACTACTTATTTTCTCTTGGAATTGTGTAGAAATTGGTTTGATCATATTGGTTTGATTATTCTCCATGCTTGGTATACCCTAAACCGATATTTTTATTTAGTCTTCTTTCTCCATGAAAAAAATCATCTATTTTTTTTGTACCATCTTCAGCTTTCTTGATCATATCATTATTGTTAGAGTATTATTACTCTATTAGCTTAAGCTTCTCTTAGGTGCGTTATTAATTAATTCCTAATTAATAATGCACAACCTAGTATTTACCTTTTAGGGTTTCGTTCACCTTTATAAGGTCGA
>MU227945.1:2782674-2796363 GCA_018584345.1 Thuja plicata | reverse complement strand
ACAAAGCCTCGAATTATTACTCCGATCCACCCAGAACTGCCCTAGACAACACTACGGGCCTTCTTTATATAGGCAATTTCCACCACCCGAGAAGGTTCCAGAAATCTAGCCATTAAGGCCGACTACCTTTACCATTTAATTATTTTTCACTTTTATTACAAAAAGGTCGGCTTTAAATATTTACAAAATATGAGATTAGGTAGCCCAACTTCCGGAAGCCATAACTTTTGAACCGTAGCTCTGTTTGACTATTATGACCACTTTTCGGAAATGGGAGATCGCGATCTACAGTTACAGATTTGCGAAGTGCCAGTTAGCCAGGGGTTCGACCTCGATCCGGAGCCTCTAAGGTCCTGAAAATTGAGCTCAAAGATTTTGCACCCTAAAATCTCAATAGTAAATCCTTAATAGCTTCGCCAATACAGATGATCTGGCAATGAAATTTAACTGGCATTCTTATATGACTAAGATGAACCTTCACCTGAAAAATTAGAACATTCTGAGTTCAAATGACCGACTTACTAAAAATAGTAAGTTTCCAAATATAGCAACTTTGTACAAAATAGCCCTTATTGAATAGAAAAACACATATTTTTGGGTGATGCAAGATTGCCCTTACACCCAGGATGCTCCTGCATCAGGACTCTACCTAAATCATCTCAACAAAGAAGAAAATCCTCTCATCTAAGATATTTTATTCCTCATTCCCTGTAAACCTTTTCAGCAAAAATATGATATTTGTAATCCCCCCTTTGATGTTGGTGTTGTTGATGGTTTGGGGAAATTTTGATCGTCCATTTCTCATCAAATGGAACCAATCTTTAGCAATTATATTCCTATAGTATGTTTCTTCTCATTGAAAGTAGATCTGGATAATGCAAGTCCTAGTTCGCATAATCTTCCTTGACAAGTGTCCTAGAATAATTAAAAATTATTTCCCTCTAAAATGTAATAAGAACCATTTCATCTTGATTTTTAATTTCCCTAATGTATGTGTTATATCACACGATATACTCCATTACTAAATCCAAACACTGGATAGAAATTAGAAAGCTAACTGCTTCAAGTAAACACTATCAACTATTTCTTGCGCAATTGCATGTCTCGTCTCATGTATGATTCTATTCCATAACTAAAATTATTTATTTATTTATTGACATATATTTATTTATTACTAAGAAAAATAAAATTTTATAGTTAGTTTGATTTTTATTTTGATTATGTTATTGTTTTTGCATTTTTTTAGGTTGGCTTTACCTGCATGAATATTGTAATCCACCAATCATACACAGAGATATATAGTGCACTAATATATTTTTGGGTAAAACAATGAATGTAAAGGTGGATGACTTTGGTCTAGCCAAGCTAATAGACTACTCCAAGACCCATGCTTATGTAAAATCTCTAACAACAACCTAGAAATAACGACAAGAAAATAAATAGTAATTATAAAAAAATCAACTCTACTTTAAAGAGGAAAACTTCATAATTTTATTAAATTCTTAAAAAATACATGGAAGCTTTAAAACAAAAAAGACGCTACATATTTATTGAAATCCTAAATCTCCAAAAAACTACTAAAAACATAAATAAAAGATAAAAATATGCTTTAAAGAATAAAGTAGACTTATCTAAAAAATTACAACCTTGCATGACAAGCATACTTTATTTTGCTATAAAACAAAACTATATAAAAGAAATTTAAAAAACTCAAGCTGGAAAGACCTTAAAAAAATATCCAATGAACAAATCCTTGTTTTGAGGGATAAAAGCATCAATTGTCAACATACTCACCCTTGATGCTAACAAGGCTTACAATTTGATCACAAAGTTCCCAAAACTGTATTTTTGCAACTACCTTTGTGAAGATATCTGCTTGATGATCTTGAGTGTTTATGTGCTTCAATTCATCTTCCTTATTTTGTACAAAATCATGGATAAAATTATACCAAATCAAAATGCTTTGTCCCACTGTGATGAAATAGATTCTTTTCCAACATTATGGAACTTATATTGTCACAAAAAATCATAGTAGGTTGAACTTTCTTTTCCCCTATTTCTTCAAGAACCTTTCAAAGACAAAGAGCTGGTCTACCAACTAAAGTGATTGCCACATATTCTGATTTTGTGGATGAGAGAGGAAATTTTTTTTTTTTTTTTGAACTCAATGTTATCAAGCTAGAATCAAAAGAAAAACAATTACCAAATGTAGACTTAGGGTCATCCAAACTACCTCCCCAATATGAATCATTGAAACTAACAAGATTGAAAATCTTATAATGGTAGTAATGAATACAAAAATTTAGAGTTCCTTTCACATATCTCAATATTCTCTATTCTGCATTCGTGTGTATTTCTGATGGACTTTTCACATACCTTGAAATCAATGCAACTGAATATGCAATATCATGTCTTGTGTGGGTTAGAAACATCAAACTCCCAACTATACTTCTATAAGTTCTCTCATCAATAATTTTAGCACCATCATCTCTACATAACACAACCCCATCAAGAATTGGAGTGGGTATGGATTACAATCATCCATATAAAATTTATTTAACATATCCTTTGCATACTTTGTTTAACAAATTAAATTTTCATCCTTACTTTGATAAACCTCCATTCCAAGAAAATATTTCATGAGACCTAGATCTTTCATCTCAAATTCATTCATCATAGAAACTTTGAATTCATCTTTTATTTTAGAACTAATACCTATATATAATAGATCATCAACATACAAAATTATGATGAGAATATCATTACCTTATTACTTGTAGTAAAGGGTAGGTTCAGTCTTACTTCTCTTAGAGTCATTTTCTTGAAAGTAGTCATCAATTCTTGCATATCATGCTCTTGGTGCTTGTTTGAGTCCACACAAAGCCTTATTCAACCTGTAGACATGATCTTCTTTTCCTTCTACTTAAAAACCTTATGGCTGATCCACATATACTTCCTTCTAGACCTTTTAACTGAATATGGACTTATACTTGGACTTTAAGTAGTACATTAAGGGTTTCTTGGTGGATTTGGTGTTGGAAGCTACAATTGAAATAACTTTTATATTGTCATTGATGTCAAACCTTAACTGGAAAGATAGTTGCTATCTAATAAAGTGCCATATCAATTGATTGATGAATAAGATTTGAAAAGAGGATATAACAAGAAGATATAGTGAAATGGTGGAGTTAGGAGAAACTACAATGGGTACTTGATTAGTTAACACATTAGCAAGGTAATGTGTTGTTTGTCGTTAAAACCAAGTGAAGAATGGAAGAGTAAAATCTTATTTTTGGCTATGCAGAAGACTAGAAGATTAAGGAACTTAAATTTGAGTAGTTTATGTCAAGTGATGTGAGTGTCGACTGAGCACCAGTACATGCTGAGAAAATATATTATCCCCCGATAATCAGTATTTACTGAGTTTTCTAGTGATAAATGAGTGGAAGAGCACAGTGATGACTGAATGATAGTATTTTACATTTAATGGAAGAATTGATATCCCAGTCGACATAGTTGAATCATTGGGATATGTAAAGTGTATTTAAGATAAGGATGAATTTTGAGGAGAATTTAATGAGCATTTAATATATGTTTAACCATTTCTATGTATGGATTCAAGAAGGAGTTTTGAGAAGTATCTACAAAGTAGAAGGAGAATGAAATGTTTGAAGGATTTGTTGGATCTTACCAAACCCTAACATACATGTTGATGATTAAGAAGAAAAACATCAAGCTACCTAATCAGAGAGGTATAAGATTAACCTAATTGCAGGTTATGTGTGTAGAGGTTGATTTGGTTGATTGGAAAATCTAAGTATAAGGTAGAGAAGACTGAGAAGACAAGTATAGACCTATGAAACTTGGTTATTGCTTTATGGATTTATAAGTAGATGAGAGAGATAGAGATGGTAATGGAGGCCAGTCAGTGAATTAGCATTTGAGCTAATCTAGGTCTATATTTGCAATGTGAGTTGTATGTTTTAGATCAAATTGTTGTTACTTTCTGACCATTGTATTAGTTAAAATCCTTTAATCAAGGTTGACCTAATAGTCACATTGTAAATCCTTTAATCATGGTGACATTATAATGGAATGATCTAAGTCCTCTAACGAGGCTCACTTTTAACAGGGTCACACCTAACATTGTGTATTGTAAACTTTAACAGGTTTGGATCCTCATAGAGCTCACTTTAGAAGAGTGAAATATTGGTATCATGTTACTGGTGTTTTTTCCCGTATTGGTTTTCCATGTTAAATCCTGGTTTCGTACTTGTGTGAATGTTATTTCATGTATTTACTATTGAGAGATAGATATTATACAAGTTGATTACTTTAGGATAGTGGATTGCAAGCTTATGTTACTGATCATATGCTATAGAGACCAAGTGGATTGTTGAGTAGATCTGAGTTGGTTGACGTGTTTAAAAGTTAAATTGGTACATCTAGACCTAAGGATAACTGATTCACCCCCTGCCCCTCTTAAATATTCTAAATCATTCTAACAATTGGTATTAGAGTGTTGTGGTGCTTTTAAGTCAAATGTTGAAGGTACTTGAAGCTAAAGATCAAGATCTATAAAAAGGAGGTACCAAGGCTGAAAAAGGAGAACTTCCCTTCATGGAAAAGTTTTATGAAGCTACACCTAGCTGGAATTGGAGAAGTGAAAAAATATTATGTGGAACATGACTACATAACTATGCCTACAACTTTGATAGCCTAGTAGATGAAGGAAAAGAAAGAACACAATCAAGCAATGTTGTTGATTGTATTAGCCCTAAGTTATCCTGAATTTAAAGACATAAAATATTGTACTACTACAAAATAAATGTCAGACACACTCGTAACTATCTATGTTGGTGATAAAAATGTACTAAGGGCCAAATCTGAAAGCTTGAGAGGTAAGTTTGATGAAATGAGAATGTTAGAAGGTTAAACTATTGTTCAATATTGTAGCCAAGTTAAGGATATTGTGGATGCTATTAGAGGAGCTAATGGAACTATTGATGATGATATTGTTATTAGGAAGGTATTGATAACCCTACTTCCTATTTATGCTATTAGAGTTTCTGCAATCCAAGAACTGAGATGTACTTCTGGTAACAACTTAATTCTGGAAGGTTTAGTTCGTAGACTTTCTTCTTTTGAGTTATCAAATTTTAATAATTTCAACCCTCACAATGTTGATTATGCATTCAAATCACAATTAACTCTTCATAAGAGTAAGAAAGGAAAATAAATATGTGTGAATAGTGACAGTGACACTTCTGATGATGATCTTGATGAACTTGAGGCACTTATGGATAGAAGACTAGCAAGAGGAAAAGGAAAATTTAAAGGTGAACTTCCTATAATTTTTTTTTCATGTAAAAAAGTTGACCATATTTTAGAAAGATGCGCTGATAGGAATGACAAGGATGAAAGAAGAGAAAGAAAGTGCAAACATAAAAGAGATGAAAAAGCATACAGAAGGTACAATGACTATAAGGACAAAGGTAAGAAATCCTACTATGTTGTTGAAGAAGAAACTGATAGTGAATCTGATAAATCTAATGACCATGATATAGAGGTTGTTTATGTTTCTATGAAAGATGATTATTATGAAGGTGAGAAAATTACACTTATTTCATATATGTGTAAAGGTGATAGATGGATAATTGATATTGGTTGATCACATCACATGAATGGTGATAAAAGTAAGTTTGAAACCTTAAATAATTTCAAAGGTGGTAGTTTTAAGTTTGGTAATGATACACAATGTCATGTGAAATGAAAAGGATCAATAAAATTGACTAATAAGATCCAATGTGACAATGCTTATTGTGTTGAAGGACTTAACTATAACTTGTTGAGTGTTGCACAGTTGAACACTTATGGATACCAAGTTGAATTCCATAACAAAAAAACTAAAATCTTTGTTGCTACTAGTGAACTAATTTGAAGTGGAGAAAAGATGAGTTGTAATTTGTACTATTTAGATCTATCTGATGAGACATGTTTGTTTGCACAATATGATGATGTATAGTTATGGGATAAAAGGTTGTGCCATGTGAACTTTTATAATTTGGTAAACATTAGTAAGATGAAAAGAGCAAGAGGGTTACCAAGATTGAAGAAACCTGATAATGTGATGTGTAAGAAATGTCAATTGGGAAAAATGACAAAGTCTAGTTTCAAGAGAAAAACTTATACTTCTGATGATATTTTGGAATTGGTTCATATTGACCTTTGTGGACCTATTGGAGTGTAAAGTTACCATGGTGATAAATATTTCATTTTTTTTTTTATGATTACTCTAGAATAATGACTGTGATGTTCCTCAAAGAAAAATCTGATGCCTTTCAGTTGTTTAAGTGGTATTTGGAAAAAGTTGAAAAAGAGATAGGTAAGACCTTGAGATGTCTGAGATCTAACAAAGGAGGAGAGTTTATATCTAATGAGTTTAAATTATTCTGCAATGATAGAGGAATCAAAAGATAGATGTCTTCTCCAAGGACTCCCCCATAGAATGGCATAGCTAAAAAAAGAAATAGGTCAATCATGGATTGTGCTAGAACACTAATGATAGAGAAAAATGTTGCACAAAAATACTAGAGAGAATTTGTAAGTACATCAATCTATACCTTGAACTGAGTACAAGTCAAGAAAGGTACAGATGTTACATCTAATGAGTTATGGTATGGTTATGCACCTAATGTAAAATAATTTAAAGTCTTTGGAAGTAAATGTTATATACGGAAGGAAAATAGGAATGAAAAACTTGATGCTAAAAGTGATGAAGGCATATTTCTAGGTTATTCCACTAAGAGAAAAGTGTATAAGTGTTTGAATTCTAACACTAACAAAGTTGTGAAAAGTGCAAATGTTAGAATTGATGAATATCTAGAAAAGAATGAAGTTTAATGAAAGCAAGAACCTGAAGATTATAGATCTTTTATATACATGCGTGAAGGAGACCCCAATAGTTTACCTAAACCAGAGAAAGAAGCTACCGAGCAACAGAATGATGTTTTCGAGAAACAACAAGAATTTGCTGAGTCACAGAAAGAAGTTTTTGAGCATCAGGAGGAGACTACTGAGCAATTAGAAGAGGAAGAAGAGACACAAAAGGAACCTAAAGAGAATTTTCTAGTTGAATATGAAGAACAAAAAGAAGAAGAAAGGAGACCAGAGCCTACATTAAAAAAATATGCAAGAAGACATCATAAACCAGATCAAATGATTGGAGAAAAAGGTTCAAAGGTCATGACAAGAAGCAAGTTGAAAAATCAGACATGTTTACTACGTGAATTTGAGACCAAATCAGTGAAATATGCTTTGGATACTAAAGATTAGATATAGGCCATGAATGAAGAAATTGAGCAAATCAAGAAGAACAAAACCTGGACACTAGTACCTAGACCAAAGGACAAGAATTTTATTGGAACCAAGTGGGTATTTAGAAATGAGCTAAATGAGCATGGAGAAGTCATAAGAAACAATGCTAGACTGGTATGAAAAGGTTATGCACAAGAAGAAGGCATCAACTATGGAGAGACGTTTTCCCCTATTGCTAGATTGGAAGGAGTTAGAACTCTACTTGTAGATGCAGATTACAAAGGATTCAAAGTGTATTAGATGGATGTTAAATCACCATTTCTGAATGGAATAAGAGAAGAAGAAGTATACATTGAACAAGTTGAAGGATTTTTTGATTCAAGAAAGAAAAATATGGTCTTCAAGCTACACAAAGAGTTGTATGGATTAAAGAAAGCCCCTATAGCATGGTATGAAATATTACATAATTACTTAGTCAAAATTGGTTTTACAAGGACAAATGACAACAATAATTTGTACTTAAATGATGAAAAAGGTAAAGGGATATTGTTAGCTGAAATATTTATTGATTATATAATATTTGGAGGTCATGATGCTTTATGTTAAACATTTTCAAATGAAATGCAAACTAAATTTGAGATGTCTATGTTTGGAGAGATCAAAATCTTTGTTGGTTTACAAGTTTATCAGATGAAGAAAGGTATCTACATTATTCAATCAAAGTATATCAAGGAGATACTGAAAACCTTTGGCATGGAGGACTCTAGACCATTAAGTACACACATGGCTACTGAACAAAAACTATCGAAGACTAATGATACAACAGAAGTCAATCAAACCTTGTATAGGTCAATGATTGAGAAGCTACAATATGTTGTTCACTCTAGACCATATATTGCATTTGCAATTGGGATTTTTACAATATTTTCTACAAATCCTAGTAATAATCACATGATGGCAGTGAAAAGGATAATGAGATATCTGAAAGGAACAGAGGATTATGGATTGTATTATAACAAGAATGAGAAGTTTGAACTAAAATTTTATACTAGTGTGGATTGGGTAGGTAATGTTGATGATAGAAAGGGTACAAGTTGTGGCACATTGTTTCTAGGAAATATATTAGTCTCTTAGACATGCAAGAAATAGAACTACATTTCTCAATCTACAACAAAAGCTGAATATGTTGCAGTAGCAATTAATTGTTCAAACATAGTGTAGATCAATAAATTGTTGAAAGGTATGAAGGAAAAAATGTTTGCACCAGTTGTTATTTTCTATGATGCCACAAGTGCTATCAATATATCAAATAATCCTATGATGCACACTAAGACCAAGCATATTTATTTCATTTATCATTACTAGAGAGAGCTATTTCAAGATAAAGAAGTGAGATTGGAATATGTGAATACAAAGGAATAGTTAGCAGATATATTTACTAAAGAATTACCTAAGGATGAAAATGAGTATATGAGAGGTAAATTATGGGTTATTTGACTAGATAAGGCTAACAAAGATCAAATAGAGTGATTGCATCAAATGTATTACCCAGAATATCTGACAAATTGATGCAAAAGAGGTCACACTTTAGGAGTTTCCTAAAGTTGTGAAGAGTAACACGCAAGATGTTGGTCAGTCATAAGAAAGATAACAGAGGGAGAATATAGTTCAGAAACCTTATATAGACATATCTACATGGTAAAGATGAATGACTTTGGTATTGTTGTGAAAGAGGGAGAGATCTTTAAGTTATAAAGAGGGAGAAAACACAAAGAGAGAGATTTTAAGTTACACAAAGAAGACTATGAGGGAGATAAAAAGAGAGAAATCTATCCAAGAGGGAGCTGATATTTGAACTGGAGAGAATCATAATGAAGCTAAGGACATTAATGAAAATTTGTTAATAGAACATATTTTTTGGATTGTTTGGTAACTATGCATGCGACCTTGTTTGCATATGGTGTTTTCCATCAATGCCAAAGAAGGATATTTTTGGAAGCTACAATTGAAACAATTGTTATATTGTCATTGATGTTAAACCTTAACTAATATGATATTTGTTATCTAGTAAAGTGTCATATCAATTGATTGATGAAGAAGATTTAAAAAGAGGAGATAACAAGAAAACCTAGTGAGATGGTGGAGTTATGAGAAAATACAATGGGTACTTGATTAGTTGGCATATTGGCAAGGTAATGTGTTATTTATCTTTAGCACCAAGTGAAGAATGGAAGACTAAAAGCTTAGTCTTGACTAAGAAAAAAATAAAAAGATTGAGGAAC
Source organism: Thuja plicata (assembly GCA_018584345.1). NCBI lineage: Eukaryota > Viridiplantae > Streptophyta > Pinopsida > Cupressales > Cupressaceae > Thuja > Thuja plicata. Next base: position 2,786,764 of record MU227945.1, on the reverse strand, counting down.
TTAAGTTTAAGTAGTTTATGCCAAGTGATGTGAGTTTTGACAAAGCGCCAATACATGTTGAGAAAATATAGTGTCAACTGAGCATTAGTATTTACTGAGTTGTCTAGTGATGACCAAGTGGAAGAACACAATGATAACCCAGTGATAGTATTTTATATTTTATGAAAGAATTGAGATCCAAGCTGACATAGTTGAATTCTTGGGATATGTAAAGTGTATTTAAGATAAGGACAAACATCATGGAGAATTTAATATATGTTTAACCATTTCTATGTATGGATTCAAGAATGAGTTTTGAGAAGTATCGACAAAGTAGAAGGAGAATGAAATATTGGAAGGATTTATTGGATCTAACCAAAACCTAAGATCTATGGTTATGATTAAGCGGAAAAAGGTCAAGCTACCTAATCGGAGAGGTATAAGATTAACTTAATTGCAGGTTATGTATGTAGAGGCTGATTTAGTTGATTGACAAATATAAGCATAATGTAGAGAAGGTTGAGAAGAGTAGTATAGAAATGTGAAGTGGTGATTGCTTGAAAATTTTCTAAGCAGATCAGAGAGATAGATATGATAATGGAGGTTGGTTAGTGAATTATCATTTGAGCTAAAGTGGATATGTATCTGCAAAGTGAGTTGTATGTTTCAGATCAATTTTTTGTTGCTTTCTAACCATTGGACTAGTTAAAATCCTTTCATCAAGGTTGACCTAACAGTCATATTGTAAATGCTTTAATCAATGTGATATTCTAATGGAATGATCTAAGTCCTCTAACAAGGCTCACTTTTAACAGGGTGATTAAATCCCTTAACAGGGTCACATCTAATAGTCTGTATTGTAACCTCTAATAGGGTTGGCTCCTCACAGAGCTCACTTTAGAAAAGTGAAAGATTGGTAGCATGTTACTGGTGTTTTTTCCCATATTGGGTTTCCACCTTAAATCCTAGTGTCATACTTGTGTGAATGTTATTTGATGTTTTTACTATTAATAGCAGTATATTGTGCTAGTTGTTTACTTTAGGACAATGGATTGCAAGTTGATGTTACCAATCATATGCTATAGAGACCGAGTGGATAATTTTGTATATCTGAGTTGGTTTAAGTGTTTGAAATTTCAATTTGTACATCTAGACCTAAGGATAACTTATTCACACCCCCCTTAGTTATTCTAAAATATTCTAACAATTGGTAGCAGAGCATTGTGGTGCTTCTAGGGAAAAGTTTGAAGGTACTTGTGTTGACAGGACTTTGTGGCAGGTCCACCAACAGTGATAAGTTATCACCGGTACCTTGGTAGCGGCCAACTATTTCTACAAAGGTATTTCAGAGAATGAATTCTCCTGGCCTTCAATCTCCTGGTTTTTGGGTCTCGATGGTGCAGGGAAGCTAAGTTGGGCAAGTGACTGTTTGTGTGAAGGGATAACTGGTTTTACTTGTCTTCTTTGGGGATTTTAGTGATGGGTTGAGGTTTCTTGCAAGAATATTATGTTTACCAAATAATTTGCAAAAGATAGATCAGAGTCAGAGTTTATTATTTCTACTTATAGTTATGCCACATATTTCAATATCAACTATGCTCTAATGTAATAACTACACTAAATACACAATACACAACACATGGCCATAAGTATTCTTCTTTCTTCCATTAACTCAAATGATTCTAGCTTCACTAGCAAGTACATCCATGGCTCCAAGGGAGCATCAAACTACCAAGAACAAGAACTAAAATACTAAGCTACAATGAATTGAAAGTGATATTCTATTACTACTTCCTAGACTGCAAAGTCATCAGTCTTTCCAACCCTTGTTATGGCATCAAAATTCTTATTTATACAAATAATTTGACCTAATTAGGTCATACATTTGCTATATAAAATACACTATATGTGGTTGGTACTATCTGCACCACTTATAATCATCTCGGTAAAAATAAAGTCTAACAAGACATAAGAAGAAGAGAGAAGATAAGTATGGAAGAATCAGCCTTGAGAAGAGGGTAGGGATGTTGAAAAGAGGAAATTTGATCATATATGGTATCTCAGGCCATGCCTCATAAATGTAAATTTGGGGCTCCCTGTCTTTGATGTGGTGCAGGTATTAAATGTGGAAGCAACTCCTCAGGGAATGAGAAGATGTCTGTCAGAACCATCTATCCATCCAATCTATCACAATGTGGATCATCCACCTTCTAAACCTTATTAATTGTTGATGGTGATTGGTCAGCTCTGGGAACCTTGACGTAGATTTCCCCAAAAGAATACAAAATCAGGATCTAGAATTTTGAAGTCTAGGAACTTTTGCTCAAAGAATAAAGAATTTACAAAATTGCACCCTACTGGTGGAAATCTCTGGAGACTAGAGAAATTTACTGTTACTTATTCTTTTTAAAATTTTCCAAAATATAGATGATTGTCTCTTCATCCACCTCTTTGATTTCACTCCATCAATCGTTGAAAACCCCAAACTATTTGTCAACATCTCCAATCATATCCTTTAATTCTGCAACCACTTTTGCTGCATCATGCACCTTCAACATCATCTTCATTAAATGAGACATTTTCCCTCCATCAAAATCTCTAGACCGCTACCGTGACTCTATCAGCTCATAAAATTTACTTAGTACAAAATCTTCTAGACCACAAGTCTCAGTGGTAAAGGGATCAACTTATGAAACCCTTGTTACAAATGTTGTATACAAATTTAAATAATTCTAGACTTCCAATATTTTATTCTTAAGGGTCATTGCTAGTTGCTTTCTCACCTCAATTTTGAGGCCAATTGATGCAGGAGCATCCTGGGTGTAAGGGAAATCTTGCATCACCCAAAAAATATTTCTATTTTCTTTTCAATAAGGGCTACCTTGTGCAGAGCTGCTATTTATGGAAACTTGCTATTTTTAGTAAGTTGGCCATACAATCTCGGAATGTTCTGATTTTTCATGTGGAGGTTCACCTCGGTCATATCAGCTTGCTAGTAAAGTTTCATGGCTAGATCAGGTCTAGTTTTGAAGATATTGAAAATTTTCGGTATTGAAAATAGGGTACAGAAACTTCGAGCTCAGTTTTGAAGGCTTTAGAGGCCACGGATGAGGTCAAAACTTGGGCTCGATGATGCTTTCATGATTGGGTTGTTGTAGAGCACTTCGTGGCATTTCTGAAATGGGGTTATAATAGTCAATTGAGTCAACTAGTGATGACTTATGGTCTTTGGAAGTTGGGTCACCTGAAATAGCCAAAAATAATTTTCCTTCAAAATTTTCGGGTTTCAAAAGTTATTTTGAGCCGACTTTGATGTACTAAATTGAAAAATAAAATAATTCTAAGTTTGGTCGGCCCTAAGGGCTAAATTTTTGGAACCTTCTCGGGCAGTGGAAATTGCCTATATAAAGAAGGCCCGTAGTGTTGTTTTAGGCAGTTCGGGACAGTTCTGGGTAGATATGGGTAATAATTCGAGGCTTTGTCCTATAGAATATTGTAAGGGGAATGACCATGTGGCTTTGCATATTGTAATTCTGAAAGTTTTTAATTCTGCATTTGTGGAGATAATAAGAAGCCCATTTTCTGTTCTTGCAAATTGTTGTTGCTTCTCTGTTTCTGTTATGTGTTTGTGGTATTAAGGGAAGCACCCTTCATCAATTGGTATCAGAGCAGGAGTTCTGGAGTGTGTAAACAGATCGCTGACTGTGAGGTAGTTTGCGCCAGGACCGTGGTTAGGGTTTCAGTGCACATCGCAAAAATGCCTCCACGAAGGGAACGTGGCGGAAGAGCTGGAGTTGTGACACCTGAGGTTAGAGAGCTCCAGAGACAAGTGCAAGCATTGCAAGAAGAGATTCATAGATGAATAAATCTTAATGTTAGAAACGAAAGTGAGGATGAAGCCGAAGAAGGAAATGATGATCAAGAAGAAGTTGAAGTTTTGAATCCAGAAGAAGAAAGGCTTTTTCGAGCCATTTTCAAGATTGCGAAAAGACCTAAGATTGAGGTTCCTACATTTTCAGGGAATCTTAACCCAGAGGAGTTGATTGACTGGATCAATGAATGTGAAGAATATTTTGAGTATGAAGATATTGAGGATCCTGATCGGGTCAAG
>MU227945.1:2751845-2777969 GCA_018584345.1 Thuja plicata | reverse complement strand
AGAAGGCCCGTAGTGTTGTTTTAGGCAATTCGGGACAGTTCTGGGTAGATCTGGGTAATAATTCAAGGCTTTGTCCTACAGAATATTGTAAGGGGAATGCCCATGTGGCTTTGCATATTGTAATTCTGAAAGTTTGTAATTCCACATTTGTTGAGATAATAAGAAGTCCATTTTCTGTTCTTGCAAATTGTTGTTGCTTCTCTGTTTCTGTTATGTGTTTGTGGTATTAAGGGGAGCACCCTTCATCACCAATGGTCCTACCTCTGTGATGACTTCCTCACCAAAGTTCATCAACTCTGCCAATTTAGACCTCTATTCTTCATATTTTTTCATCTCCTTTTCCCAGAGGAAGATGACATTGTCTACCTAGTTTAGGACATTATTTTCCTAATATAAGTTTGGTAGTGTCACCATCAAGAACTTCCTTACAGCTGTGACCTTCTCAGTAACCCACCCATAAACTTCTTGTGATTTCTTTTTCATGTTCCTTAGCGTGTCAATATCACCCTGTGGAAGTGGTGTCCTGGATGTGGAGGCTTCAAGAATTACTATCGCCAGTGGCTATGTCTATGCCTCCTTTTCATACCAGGCTTGGACCGCCCAGGTGGCCACATTTAACAAGTTTAATTCACCCTATTTGTCCCTCTTCCTTAGAGGCACTTCTATAATCATGTATTTTGCAACACTTACCATTGCTTCCTCTTTGTCTAGGGGAGGTGTTGCAATTACCGTGACTGTATCTCCACCCAAGAAATTCTGAATGGAGTGGAGCTTTTGGGCCTTCTTTTGCTTGGGAGCACCTTGGATCTGGGCCATCATTTTGGCCAAGGAGAAAGGGACATTTGATGCCACCAGGGTCTTCCTCTTACAAGATTCTACTGGCCATTATGGCGGCTAGGGTGGTCTTTTTGTCTGGGCCTAAGTATTTTTTTCCTCCCTAGAGGTCTATTGTGCCTCTCCAACATTGGAAGTCTTTGTGGACTAATCTTTATCCCCATGGTTTCCTACATAATCCACCTTAATGGCATCAACATTTAGTACCTCAGCATCCCCATCCTTAGTAGCATCTGTAAGATCAATATCTATATTTTTGGGGTTCTCCCCCTCATTTTTTTGCTACTATTGTTGTTCTTCGGCATCCTTTACCGAGACTTTCTCTTCTATGGGAAAATTTTCTAGAGGTGGTAAAGGTGTCTATCCAAGATCTAATTGTTGGGCTGCTAAGACCACCTTGTTGAATGTCACATTATGGGGTGCTTGGTTACCCAGAGTATCTTGAGGAATTTGGAGCATGACGACTGGGGGTACTGTTATTCTCAAAGGTCTAGTTTCCCTAGCCATTGTCGGCTTCTCTTATTGTATCTACCTCTTCTCTCCTATCTTGATCCTCGGGACTAGTGTTTCTTGAACATCAGGGATATTCACCTATTCTTGTTCATTTTCCTTCTCTACCCAGACCTCTTGTTTTGTAGAAACTTCTTTTTTTGGCACCTCCCCTTCATCGGGGATTATTTCTACCTCTTGTGTGGCTAACTCCCCCACTGCTCTCCCAATATCCCCTTGCAAATTGACCAATTCACCAGTCCCAAAGATATCATCAAAATTATCATGTGGAGGGGAGGTCTCCTGGGATTTCTCTGGTTCATGGGAGTCTAGGATAACCTCCACCTAGGGGATGCCTGGCATCTAGAGACCTACATCTATGCTTGGCAGAGGGTCATTTGTTCTTTTCTTCTTCCTCCTTGTTACCAGCGAGGGCCCACCATCTAAAATGTTTGTATTTTCATTGTCCGCTATCATCCCTACTGCATGAACCATAAGTTCTTCTAGGGAAGGGGAGGTTGTTGGGAGGGCAGATCCTGCCGGAGTAATTGGGAGACTATGCCAGGTGCTTAACTTGTCTTTCAGCTGATTAGATGCCACAAGCTGAATGTGCACTTGTTCACTAATGGGAACTGAAATTATGGATGGAACCCAGGCTGAGACACCAACTTTTCCTTTTCCTTTGTCCCCACTTGTCCCTAAGGTTTCAGATTTGAAAGTGGATCCCTACAAAAATGGGCCAACCCTTTGGGTGCTCTTCGGACATACCTGCGAAAAATATGCATAGCTGTGTTCAACTACATTGCTGGTGATGTCCTCAATTATTAGGATTTTTGAGGTGTCCCAATCCACCAGGGGGAGAGCCATCTTTTCTACTCCCAAGGCCTTGTATTGTGGGTCTTCAGTGGACTAGGTATCTGAGAAGTCCTTTGGGAAGGTCTAAAACTTGAGGCGCTTCATCATACCTTTTGTCATTCTAACAAAATATCAATTCTGGACTTCAAAATCATCTTGGGATTCTTCTCAAAAAACCTCCATATGAGGCTGGTGGGCGTCTAATACCTAGGGAAATGCCGAAGTTATTTTGTCCAGGGGATCAAAGTCCTTCCGCTCTAAGTAAAATTCTTCCAATCCTAGACTCTTTAATTTGTTCTTGACCTCTTTTGTTGCTGCAAGGCTACAAATTTAGTTCCTGCAGGTGATCAGGAATGGAATGTTAGTGACCTTCTTAAGGCCAAAAAGAGTGTAGAGCTCCAGGATCTTCCTTTAGTACTCCAAAAGAATAATCCTATCCTAGCAGTGCTTGGGTAAAAGGGGGACCCAACATTTTTCCTAAAAAATGTAGGAATGGGTATGCAGGGCATAACAACTTGAAGCTAAATATGAGGATGTATAAAAAGGAGGTACCAAGGCTAAACTAGAATAACTTCCCTACGCGGAAAATTTTGATGAACCTACACTTTGCTAGAATTGGAGAAGCAAAAAAATACTATGTAGAACATGACTACATAAATGTGGCTACACCTTTGACAGCTTAGCAGATGAAGGAAAAGAAAGAACACAATAAAGCAATGTTAGAGATTGCATCAGCACTAAGTTATCCAGAATTTGAAGACATAAACGATTGTACTACTGAAAAATAAATATTGGGCACACTAGAAGCTATCTATGGTGGTGATAAAAATGTACTAAGACCCAAATCTAAAAGCTTGAGAGGTAAGTTTGATGAAATGAGAATGTTAGAAGGTGAAACTTTTGTTCAAAATTTTAGCCGAGTTAAGGAGGTTGTGAATGCTATTATAGGAGCTAATGGAACTATTGATAATGATAATGTTATTAGAAAGGTATTGAGAACCCTACTTCCTATTTATGCTATTAGAGTTTCTACAATACAAGAACTGAGATCTACTCCTAGTAACAACTTAACTTTGGAAGGTTTAGTTGGTATACTTACTGTTTTGAGTTATCAAATTATGATAATTTCACCCATCACATTGATGATTTTGTATTCAAATCACAATTGACTCTTCATAAGAGTAAGAAAGGAAAAGAAATATGTCTGAATAGTGACAGTGACACTTCTAATGATGGGGTATGTGCACCAAGTTGTGGACCAAAAAGGGGGGGTATAAATGGACACATTTTTTCTGAAATTGGGTAATCCTAAACTTGGAACAAGCATTTGAGGGTCATTCACTCAAAATAAGAAATTGTGTTGAAAATAAAAATTGTAGTACTTTGAATCTTGTTCCTAAAACACTTTTAAAAAAAAATGATAAGATTAAGAGGGTCAAACCTCGTGCGCACGAAAACATGTTCCTATTTTTTTTGGAAAAATGTAACATAGTTGTTTCCGTGCCCGGTACAAAAAGTATAGTTATATTCAGTATTTTTTAAATCCCTTTGGTAGGATGATAGGTAAGAGTTAGATATAGAAGTTGTGTAATTTTTTTTAATTTTTGATGATATTTTTTTCTGTGATTTTTATAAGTGATCGCATCCTAAACATTTGGTACCTGTTCCTGCCCTAGGCATAACTTGCATCAAAATAATTGAAAATGAAAACTATTTTTTTAAAAGTGTATAGAATCAAGTGTAGAACAATAATATGTAATTTATTTGTAATTTGATTAAGTATATCAAAGTTATTAAAAAATTGGTAGACATATGTCTGTGAGGAAACTCAAGACACTGGTAAAGAAAATTAAAGTTTAATATGCTAATGTTGTCCAAAAATAGAAAAAATTATATGGTTAGAAAGCTAACAAGACGTATGAGATTATGGTGAAAATTAGAAAGCTACCCAGTTGACAGATTGCAAACCTGATGAAGATAAAGTCGAGAATTCATCTTACAAGATGAAATTTTTTATAAAAGAACAAAAATGGAGGCAAAATGAGCCTCCAAGCAGTTGGGTCATTTTCCAAAGCTCTTCCCAAACCATAACCTGATCGGGTTTCTAAATTTCAAATATCCTGATCAGGTTTCTGAAAAGCAAAAAGTACTTCAAACCCTGATCGGGTTTTGAAGAAGTAAAACTTATGCATTTTATTCTCCATAACCCGATCAGGTTTTGAACAAACTAAAATAGGCTTTGCTCTAGAAGCCATAACTTCCATGTACAAAGTCTGATTGACTCCGTTCAAAAAGCATAGGAAAGATCTTGAGATGATTTAACACATGATTAAGCTATAATAATCTTTAGGCATCAAATTTTTTTCTCCCATCCATTTGAATCAAGTAAGGTATAAAATAGGTATCCATTATTGCCCATACATGCAACATATAGGAAAATCAATACTCTCTCATTATATATATATATATATATATAACCTTTTTAAAAAATAAACCATATAAACTTAGAAATTTTATTAATTTTATATTTTTGCATATATTATTAATTTATAAGTTTTTTTAAAATTTATATTATTTTTATCATAAAAAAAAAGCTTTTATATAATTTATTGTGTATTATTATTTAAAATCTTTTCAAAATAAAACATATGAATTTTGATACTTGTTTAATAAATATGAGGATTTTGCATATATAATTAATTTACACATATTTTCTAATTTCAACAGTTAATAACTATTATATAATAATACATGCTTTAAAATAATAATTGAATTATGTGCATTACTTTATTAAGAATAAAATATATTATATATTATATTTATTTTTATAAACTATTTAAATTTAAAAAAGAAATTATTAAATTATTCATGAATTAGGAAAAAAAATTCAATCAATATTTATTTTAAAAGGTAAAATAAAATATATTAAAATGACCAAACTGTCATAAAATATCATATGAGAGGTAGGGGTGACCGTCAAATTCCACGCCTGAGCCCAACGTAACAGTCAACAAGAAGAAAAGAGAAACATCTCGTAGAAAGTAAACTATTGGTAGAGAAAACACAAAAATGTGGATACTCTGGATTCTAATCTATAGTCCCCGTCCCTACCTTTTCTGATATAAAGAAATTTGGGGTATCTGAAAAAGCAACCAATTCTTTGCTTTAGATTATACACCACAGTTGTTGCCACAGATCGTAATGAAGTCCACAAGTTTAACATTGTTAATTATCACAAGTTTCATCATCTTATATATTTGCTTTACACATTCGAATACTTAGAACACTTCATTTATTAATGATCCATCCACAACCAGTCTGCAGTTTCAGAGATTTGCCTAGTTTATAAATTTAGCGACGAATAAAGATAATTAATTCCATTAAAGCCTGGTACTCTTTACTTGGTGAAGCTACATTTAACAATGGAACCTTCGAAACTGGTATTCCTCTTACTAGTGTGTTTGATTTATTTATAAACGGAGTCAAGTGGACTAAAGTGTACATGATGAGTTTGCCAGATAATTTTTTTGGGTATGAGGAAATTATCTTAGCCACCAAGAGTGAAAGTATAGCTTTATGCCTAGCTCAAAATTCACAAACAGAAAAAAACAAACTACCTTTTCATTTCAATGATCGAGTTGAGGCCATTAAATTCTACATTGTATAATTCAACTGACTTCCATGAAAATGCATTAGTTCACCTCAGACAAATAAATTTTGGCAGCAGCAATTAAATTAGGTAAGTGTAATTATCACAAACTTTTCTTTTGTTTTGATTGTCCTCATGTTAGGGATTAGCTCAGACTAATCGGATATGAAGCCACGCTAATGAATTGAACAAGTAATATTTTTTAACTTTTTTCTTTCCTGAACTATTTTATGATTGAGTGATATTACAATTGTAGTTACCCAAACGATGATTTTGATCACTTCTTGGAGACATATTCACCATCGACCTTTGATAAAATCTACAGAGTGGAGGAAACTTTTGGGAAGGACTTGCCAAACCAACCACCTGTAGCTTTATTACAGACAACCATTACAACAAAACTAATTGGTGACCTGGTAGTCCCAAACCCACTTTCATTTGTCTATGAGGGCGTCTTTTATTATTTTGCATTTTATTTTTGTAACATTAAGGAAACAAACAGGTTCCAAGTCTCAATTAAGAATAATCAAATAGAAGACTGGTTACAATTCACTTCATTTTTGTAATTCCGAGTTGTACAGAGGATTGTAGAATTTGGGGTAAACATAACATTACATCCTAGGGAGGGATCAGACACAAGAGCTTTTATAAATGTGGCAAAAGCATATCAGATTAGGGACATACAGAATAGCACACACCTCGAAGATGGTAACTTGTTTCTATTTCTCTTATTTAACTCAATAATATGTTGCTAAGTTATAATATGTTTGAGGAACCCTATGATACAGTAATGGCTATCAGAAAAATAGAAAATTTAATCAACATTCCTGATGATTGGTTCGGATCAGATCCATGTTTTCCCATGGGTTATTCATGCATGGGTATTGTTTACAATGAGGATAAACCATCAAGAGTGATTATCCTATAATTTCTTTCCTTAAAACACTGAAAATAGAACTTAATTTTATTAGAATGTATTTCACAGTAAAAGCCTCTAATATGTAAGACTTGAACTAATTGCATAAATCTAAGAAACTTCAGCCTCAGTGGCAACATCCCTCCAATTATAGCAAGCTTAACAACACAGATAGAGTTGGTAAAATTTCTAAGTTTTAATATGTAAGGCATTCATCTCGTTTGCAGTTCGAATAGGCTTCTTATAGCAGTGATGAAATTTATGGTATCCATTGCAGGTCTTCGGAATCAATAACTTGTCAGGTTCTATACCAGACCTCAGCTCTTTGAAGAATCTGACAACACTGTAAGAAATCTGACTTCTTATAAGTTGGTAAACTAATGACAATGGCAATATTTGTCTTGTAATGTTTAGTTATTTGTCTTTTGTTGAAAGGCAATTGCAAAACAATCAACTTACCGGAGGGATGCCAAGATCATTAGCGACGCTTCCCAAGAGAAATTGATTGTATATTCACTAGTTATTATAATATTTTAACATTGATAGAAATTAGTATCTAGACCAAAATATTATAATACTAATAAGGTCAAACTTTACTAAGTGCCTTCACTTTTGAGCATACATTCGGAGAACAAAAAATTGGATGGAGCTATGCCCCCAGAGTTGAATAGGCCTGGATTAGACCTTCGGTATGTTGAATGGACGATGTTTCTTATTTTTCATGTCCTATTTTATGTAGATTTCAAGTTGCGTCATGTTTGCAGCGAACATAACACATAGATTTAACAGAATACTTCTAATCTTTCATATTTATTTTTCACTGAAGAGTGACTTTGAGTAATTATCTAGCGGTCAACAAAAGCCACAAGATGAAAATCTGGATTGTGGGTTCCTTGGTCGGTTTACCACTAATAGTAGTGCTTATGTAAATATTTCTATGGAAATACATTCATACACCACGAGCTCACATCACAGACCATCCAATTATTCCACGTCAAGAAGCACATGGAGGTATGGTTTTAAGCTTTATCCCATAAAGTGAATGAGGTATTGATAATAAATTTCTATTTCCTGTATCTTACTGAGCGAGTTTCACATATGATTCAATTCTACTAGATGGAGATCACGCAAAGGGATATCATAGATCGGCGGTAGAATATAGAGAGGAAGGAATTAAATCTGCTACAAATAATTACTCTACATTGATTGGCAAGGGAGGATTTGGATCAGTATTCCGTGGCAAACATTCTGGATGTGATGTTGGAGTCAAGAATACTTTCAGACACTTCTAATCAAGGGAAACAAGAATTTGAAAATGAGGATTGCACTCTCCCCTCAACTCTTAAATCTAGACATAAAGATAATAATTTTTTTATGAATCTTATTTCATTCTAACATAATTTGTTTCTATTCTTATTGAGTCTATGTAACTCTTCTTTGTAGGTTATATCATAAGAATATTGTCAATCTTATTGGCTACTGCAAGCAACCTATTCAAGGGTTGGTATACGAACGCATGCCCTGTGTAGCGTTCAAGGATTATCTATATGGTAAACATTATGCAAGATCACAATAGATAACAATAAAATGGAGTGCACCCAAATGTCTCTAAGATGATTAAATGTCTACTGACAGGAACACCCAAACTAGAGAATTCACTTGATTGGAATACTAGACTCAACATTGCTCGGCAAGCTACCGAGGGTAATTTATTTGATAAGATTAATTGATTCATATTTATTCATTGCTATACAATAGTAAAATTATTTGCATATTGGGGTTGCTTTACTTAATGGTGCAGGGCATCCTCCCATTTTGATGTGTTGGTGTATTTTAGGGTTGGATTAGGTGTTTTTGTGTGGATTGGAATAAGATCCAATAGGTTAGAATATAATGTTGTTCAACTTCATCTTTGTAAGAGCCAATAGTGCTCATTAGGTGATTTACGGTCATTTTGGCCTAAAATAGTGAATTTTTTATATTTTGATGTAATTTGGGTTTAGTGTGTGTTTTAAGACCCTAATTATCCTAACTAGGGTCATCGAAGTCAAACTCACTCATCGAGTTGACAAAAAGAGTCAAATTGCTCAAAATGAAAAAAAGTTGCTGGAGCAACTTTTGCAAGAAATGGAAAAAATAAAGTTAGAGAAGTTGTAACTACCCATGCTCAGTATATGAGCATGGATTCGATTATTTGGAATGGTTAATAAAATTTTGGATTGCAACATTTGTTCTTAGTACTTTTGTACGGATGTATGAGACTGCATTTTTGTAATCTGCATTATTTTCTTGCTCATGTATGACTCTATACGGATTGGCAGAGAAGATAAGACCCCATGGGGCTATAGTGATTTCAATTAGCTTTTATATGCAATAGGTAGTTTTCTTTCAAGTTCAATAAGAGTGAAGTTACAGTTTTTTGTAAGTCAGTAGTCTGCAAGTGACATTATAGTGTTGCATAGTTAGAAATGGTTCTAACCTAAGAACCCACTTGTGGAATTGACTAAAACCATGGGGAAAGTAGGAATAGATTCTGTAAATAGTGTTTTTGTTTTCATTTTTGTGGTTTCAAAGGATTTTCTAGACCCAATGGGAAGCTCTATGGCTGACTGTTGAATACAGGTGAGCCAGGACATGGTGAAGAATGAATTGGTTGGAGCACCCATGATCTTGGGGAAAAGACTTAGTGGCATTTATAGAAGCACTAAATAGTCTCCTAGAATAATTCAAAGGTGGGAGGAGGTGAACCGAAGTTTGGAGATCAAATTGGTGACATTTGGTCAAGACTGGTCTAGAGGCCTAATTAATAGGCTAAAAACTAGGGCCTGGTGCTTACTAGGGTTGTGGGTACATCCAGAAGCCAATATTTTTGATTAAGTTAGGGTTGATAGACACCTTGAATATTTTCAAGGTCTTATATGGGGTTGTTTAGAGAATTTGGGAGCATTAGCCCAAAAATAGTGAATTTAGACCTACTAGGAAATAAGGCAATAATGCCTCCTAGTGAATTTGAAACAAATTTGACTGGTAATGTATCTAGAAGTGTGGGAAAGGGTTTAGAATGAATTTTAATGGGCCAAGGACATAAAAGAGTCTATGGGATGTATGTGAAGATCCTAGGCTAGGGGTTTGGGATTCTAGAAGGAAATCTAGTGAAGAAGTCTAAGCAATTAAGGAACTAGTTGGACTAGTTGAGCTTAGAAACTTTGCAATCTTCAATAGATCAACTATAGCTTGGAGAAGAAGTTGATAGAAAAGGTCTTAGAGATCCTAATTTAGGGATGAATCCAATAGAAAGTAACCATCGGATGATTAGGAGAAACAAAGAAGCATATTGATTAAAGGAAATACTAGATTACCAAATCCTCTGCATCAAAGTGGTATCAGCGCATGGAATTCTTGAAGTTTGTGTATGTATTAAGGGGAGGAGAGTCAAGAGGTTGAAAAATTCCTCCTAAGGAAATGAGTAGAGATTACATTATGGAATTGGTTCAGGGCCTCTTTGAGAAGGCTAGTGTATTCAAACCAAGGAGTAAGACAAGAGTAACTAAATGGGGAGATGAGAGTGATGAAGAGACTGAGAGTCAAGTACGAGAGTCTAAATGAAAAGAAGTGGAAATAGATAAAGAACAAAGGGTGTTCTTGGACACCTTCAAGTCCATTAACAATGATAGTATGGATCATATACCCTATTATTGTGGCAGTTTGAATGGAGAAGAGCTATTGGATTAGCTAGAGGACATGGACAATCAATTTGATTATAAAGAAGTGGTAGATGAGAAGAGGGTTAGCTATGCAAAGAATAGACTCAAGGGATCTGCATTGGTATGGTGGAACATGATGCAAGATGATAGGGTAGCTGCTGGGAAAAAGAATTTGGTTTCCTTGGAGAGGATGAAAACTAGGTTGAGGGCACAATTCTTGCCTGCGAATTATGAAATCCAAATGTATGAAAAGTTGCAGAACTTAAGACAAAGGGAGATGATAGTAAGTGCTTATACTGAGGAGTTTCAAAAAATGAGCCTAAGGGCTAGAAGACAAGAATAAGAAATGGAGAGAGTGGCAAGGTATCTTAATGGGTTGAGACAAGGGATACAAGATGAAATTAGCATGATAGCTCTTGAAAGTATGCTCAAGTGTTTTTAGTTGGTCTTGAGAGAAGAGGATGAGGCTAGAAGGAGAAATGACTTCCATCCAAGAGAAAGGGATGGTAACAACAATAGAGGCTTCATAGGAAGGAACAATTTGGGTAGAGGAAAAAGCCCAAGTAGACATGAAGATAACCAATCTATGGATAATAGTGGGAGTAATCAGGTTAGAGGATCTTTTCAGAGAGGAGGATATAAAGGAAGAGGGCCTCCTAGAGGAATATTTTAGTCCCAAGGAAGATCCAATTTAGTCTTTACTGGTAGGTGTTATAACTGCAACCAAGTGGGTCACACAATGTGAAGGTGTCCAGAAAAGGCTTCCTCATATTCAATGGGGGATAGAAGGAATCAGTTGGTGTAAGAGGATGACATACAAAGTTTTACTTCTCTCGTTTCCAAGGTAGGGCTAGTATTGGATGCAGAGAATTCGATGTTGAGAACTTTATTAAAGGTTCCTAAAACCGTAGAGCCACCTCAAAGGAATATTTTTTTCAAGACAACTTGTATGTCTCATGGAAATATTTGTATAGTAATAGTGGAATCTAGATCCATTGAGAATATAGTATCCACAGAGATGGTAGGCAAATTGAAACTTAGGAGAATACCTCATACCACTGCCTATAGAGTTTCATGGTTGAATAAGGGACAAAAAATAGTGGTGGATGAACAAACTATGGTTGAGTTTGAGATATGGGAGTATAAGGACAAGGTCCTATGTGACATACTTCCTACAAATGCATTCCATCTACTTCTATGACATCCATGGTAGTATGATGTCAAGGTAATACATGATGGAGAAAAGAATAGTTATGTGATCACAAAGCTAGGGAAGAAGTTTCAGATGGAACCATTGTAAAAACCTAATGAGGAGAAGCATGTGGGAACTAGTGTGATGTTATTGAGTGGGAAGGATATTCTCAAAGCAATGAAGAAGAAAGGAATTTGTTGTGCAGTGATAGTGAAGCCAAAGGAGGAGACCAAAAACAAAGTCAACTTGCCACAAGAGATACAAGCATTGTTGGAAAGATACCATGACATAGTGGATAATGGTTTTCCAAGTGCACTACCACCAATGAGGGATGTGAGTCATTAGATTGACCTTATACCTAGAGTAAATTTGCCAAACAAGGTAGCATATAAGATGACACCAAGCCAAAATGTAGAGATAGAAAGGTAGATTCAAGATTTGTTGGATAAGGGGTTGATAAGGAAGAGTTTGATTCCTTGTGTTGTGCCTATAGTACTTGCACCTAAGAAGGATGGTAATTGGAGGATTTTTTATGGAGTCTAGGGCTATCAATAAGATCACAATTAGGTATAGATTCCCAATGCCTCTCATAGAAGATTTGATGGACAATTTGGGAGGTTCTTGTTACTTTTCCAAGGTGGATTTGAAGTTAGGGTGCCATGAAATAATAGTGAGGCATGGTTATGAGTGGAAGACAGCCTTCAAGACCAATGAAGGGATGTATGAGTGGCTATTAATGCCCTTTTTCTTAACAAATTCACCTACCACATTCATGTGGCTCATGAATGAAGTGCTAGTAGATTTCATTGGTAAGTTTGTAATAGTTTACCTTGATGATATTTTGATCTTTAGTAGGTCCAAGGAGGAGAAGATAGATCATTTGGGGATGGGCTTAAGGAGGCTACATCAATAGAATTTGATGATCAATCAAGAAAAGTGTGATTTTTTGAAAACTAAATTAGTTTACCCTGGTTTGTGGTTCCTAATGGATGCATGAAGATGGATCTTGATAACGTCAAGTCCATATTGGAATGGCCTACACCTAGGTCCATAGGGGATGTTAGGAGTTTCCATGGATTGGCCTCCTATTATAGGAAATTTCTAAGAAATTTCATTCATGTATGTGCCCATATTATTAACACTATCAAAGGGGGAATCAAATGTCAGCTTAAGTGGACTGTAGGAGTAGACCAAGGGTTCAAAATGTTGAAAAAGAGGATTGCAGAGCTACCTAATCTAAGGTTTCCCAATTTCTATCAACTCTTTGTGGTGGAGTGTGATGCTAGTAAGTTGGCAATTGGAGAAGTGCTAAGCCAAGAGGGGCATCTTGTGGCATTCTTCTTAGAGAAGTTAAATGAGGCTAAACAAAAGTAATCCACCTATGATTTGGAGTTATATACTATGGTAGAAGCCCTTAAAAAGTGGAGACACTATCTAATACCAAGGGAATTTGTGGTCTACATTGATAACCATGTCCTAAGTTTCTTGAATGGGAAATAAAAATTGAATCAAAGGAATCTTAAGTGGGTAGAGTCATTGCAAGCATAGACATTTATCATAAAGCATAAGAAAGGTGTTAGCAAGAAGGGATTTGAAGTTCAAGGTAGGGGATCTATTACTTGCCTATCTTAGGAAGGAAAGGCTACCCAAGGGTCAACCAACTAAGCTACTCATGAAGAAGATAAAACCATTGAAGCTTTTTCTTAAGTATGGTAAGAATGCCTATGAGGTGGATTTGCCTCCTGATTTGGGGATTTCACCCATTTTTAATGTTTGCGATATGTATCCCTACAAGGGACCATCATTAGACATTGGTCAATCCATTCTTTTAGAGTTGGAGGAAGATGATTGGGTCAACGATCTCCCTACACCTATCCCTTTGTAATTGGAAAGTATACAAGATTCTAAAGTGATAAAAAAGATAAGGAATGGTAACTACAAGGAATACCTCATCATGTGGCAGGGACTACCTGAAGTTGAAGACACTTGGATGATAGAGATGGGCATACTGAAGCATGGGGTCACTATTGAAGAACTCCTAACTCAAGGGACTTAAGTTATTTATCCTAGGGGAGTATAGTGCAAGGCACCCTCCCATTTTGATGTGTTGGTGTGTTTTAGGGTTGGATTAGCTTTTTTGTGTTGATTGGAATAAGATCTAATAGGTTAGAATACAATGTTGTTCAACTTCATGTTTGTAAGAGCCAATAGTGCTCATTAGGTGATTTAGGGTCATTTTGGCCTAAAATAGTGAAAATTTTCTATTTTGATGTAATTTGGGTTTAGTGTGTGTTTTATGACCCTAATTATCCTAACTATGGTCATGAAATTCAAAGTCACTCATCGAGTTGAAAAAAAGAGTCAAAATGCAAAAAGTTGCTCGAGCAACTTTTGCAAGAAATGGACAAAATGAAGTTAGAGGAGTTGCAAATACCCATGCTTAGTATATGAGCATGGATTAGATGATTTGGAATCATTAATGAAATTTTAGATTGCAGCATTTGTTTGTAGTACTTTTGTACAAATGTCTGAGACTGCATTTTTTTAATCTACATTGTTTTCTTTCTCCTGTACGGCTCTGTATGGATTGGCAGAGAAGATCAGACCACATGGGGGAGTAGTGATTTCAATTATATTTCATATGTAATAGGTATTTCTCTTTCAAGTTCATTAGGTGTGAAGTTACAGTATTTTGTGAGTCCCTAGTCTGCAAGTGACATTACAATGTTGCATAGTTAGAAACGGCTCTAACCTAAGAACCCACCAGTGGAATTGACTAAAACCATGGGAGAAGTAGGATTAGAGTCTATAAATAGTTTTTTTTTTCATTTTTGTACTTGCAAAGGATTTCCTGGACCAAATGGGAAGCCCTATGGCTTACTATTGAACTTAGGTTAGCAAGGAAAGGGTGAAGAAGGAATTGGTTCAAGCACCCATGATCTTTGGAAAAAGACTTAGTAGCATTTACAGAAGCCCTAAATAGCCTCCTAGAATAATTAAAATGTGGGACGAGGTGAATCTAAGGTTGGAAATCAAATTGGTGACATTTTTTCAAGACTGGTCTAAATTCCTATTTAATAGGCTAAAAACTAGGGCCTAGTGTTCGCTAGGGTTGTGGGTGCATCTAGAAACCAAGATTTTGGATTAAGTTAGGGTTGATAGATACCATAAGATTTTCAAGGTCTTATGTGGGGTTGTTTTAAGAATTTGGGAGCATTAGCCAAAAAATAGTGAATTTACCTCTCTCTCTCTCTCTCTCTCTCTCTCTCTCTCTCTCTCTCTTTGGATCTATAAATTATGTATATGTTATAGAGTTATGTATAAATGTTATTTATGTGTAGTTAAATGTTAAAATATTATCCTCGCAAACCTTAGTATATCCTAGGACCCTTTAAAACCCCTATTATGACATGAAACTATTTAAGAACCCAAGTAGGACTCTTTAAGATACCTAGGATGACCTACTAGAACTTTTTAAGGACCCTTATGACCATTATGACCTAATAAGACAACTTAAGACCTAATAGGACCAATTAGAACATCCTAGGACCCTTTAGGTCTATTAGTATGTGACCTAGGTTCCCTTAGGACTATTAGTACACCCTAGGTCCCTTTAGGACCCCTATTGTGAAATTAAACTCTTTAAGAACCCTTAGGACCCTTAATACCTAGAGTAGGACAACTTAAGACCTAATAGGACCCCTTAAGACCTAATTAGAATAATAGGACCTATGAATACCAATTAGTACATCCAAGAACCCTTTACGACCCCTATTGTGACATAGTAGGACCCTTTAAGACACCTAGAATGACCTATTAGAACTCTTTAAGAACCCTTAAGAACTAATAAGACCACTTAAGACCTAATATGACTCATTAAGACCTAAAAAACTAATATGACCTATTAAGACTAATTAGAACATCCTAGGACCCTTTAGGACCCCTGTTGTGACATAAAAATCTTTAATATCCCAAGTAGGATCATTTAAGACACATAGAATAACAATTTAGAACTCTTTAAGAACCCTAAGGACCCTTACAATATAGAATAGGTCCACTTAAGACCTAATAGGATCCCTTAATACCTGATAGGACCCCTTAAGACCTAATTAGAGTAATAGGACCTATTAATACCAATTAGTACATCCGAGGACCCTTTACAACTATTAGTACATCATAGGACCCTTTATGACTGTTAGTACACCCTAGGACCCATTAGGACACCTATTGTGACATAAAACTCTTTAAGAACCCATGTAGGACCCTTTAAAACACCTAGGATGACCTATTATAATTCTTTAATAATTCCTAGGACCCTTAAGACCTAATAAGACCACTTAAGACCTAATAGGACTAATATGACCTATTAAGACCAATTAGTACATCCTAGGACACTTTAGGACTATTAGTACACCCTAGGACCCCTATTGTGACATAAAAATCTTTAAGAACCTAGGTAGAACCCAAAAAGTATTGTAAATTTAAGTATAATTTTATATTCAGATATTTGTTTCCATTTTACACAAAGTTATAACATATAATTGTACATAATTATTAACACTTAAGTTTCATATGTTTTTAATGATTAAGGTAATAACAGGTTTTGAGGGGACCCCGAAACCCTTTACAAAGCACCAAAAAGATAGACATAAAAGACCAAAATAAAAATGAACTGTCAAACATGACAGAAGACCAATAAACGGTTTAACCCTAGATTATACAATATAGTCCATACAAATTTAAAATAACAACAAATGACTACTTAATTCCAGCAAAATAGAGACAAAAATCTTCCAGCTTCCAAAACATTCTAGTAAAGTTACTCATTAGCATCAATCTGATCTTCCAAAATATGAATTTCTTCCATCTACAGTTTCATGCTCTGGATCGAATCCCGCAACTTAGTGATATATTTAATATATACATTAGATTTATTTTTTGTACTGGATCTTGTCCTGGTGCCTGTGCCTGAGGTTTGAGTTTCCTAAGTGTCATCTTCCTCCTATTTATCTTTTTCATTGTAATTCCCTTGCAACAAGGTATGCAGAGCTTTCAGGTTGTCCACAAAGTTTTTCATGCCCATTTTGCTAATAGTTGTCAACTTTCTGAGACTATTTTTGTTGTTCACCTTATCAAAGACATCATTCCCTTGCTGGTACATGGCTGCATCATTATGCATTTTGTCCATAATTTCCTCTAGAAGAGAGTTTCTTTCTTCCAGGTCCTTGTATTTAGCTTGAATCTTCTTCATATCATCCTGAATACATTTATCAATATTATAACTATACTTAGCTTTCTTTCTAGCCATTTGGAAGAAAGAAATAGTAGCCACTCTTTTAACTTTGACCTTTCTCTCACAAAGCTCTTCTTCCATACTCCTTTGGTTCTATTCATTCTTCTCTTCATTATCTCCTTTCGGATTCTCTTGGGTATTCCCATAATAATGATTAATATTATTATCAGTATCAACTTTATCAGTCTCCTCCTCAGCACCAATTTTCTCCTCATTATTCTTTGTATTAACCTTATCAGTCTCTTTATCCTCAATATTCCCCAAATCCATGTTAGTCTCCTAAATTTCTTGGTTTTACTTGTCCTTTTCATCGTTATCAAGACATTATGGTCATCAATGTGGGTATTAATGAGATTATCAATTTCTTCAGCTATCTCATCTATAATGTTGCTATCCATCTTCTAGGTATCCTCAATATCCCCTTTACAACATAAAGACTCATTGGTCATAGGGGTATTAGTCTCCAGTTCATCTCTATTTCTTAGTTTCCTGTTAAAATCCTCATCATCAGAAGTCCCCACGTCCTGCTCATCATTTGTTCTCATCCCTTCAATATCATCGTAAATTGACAAAGTGATGTCAGCCGCAATAGGGTGTTTATGGATTTTTTTGTTTTTTTGCTTTGCTAGGTTTCTTACCTTTGGACAGCTCCATACTCTTCTATTTTACATTTTCAATTTTCTTAGGAGGGGTCAGGAATATTGTTTTTTAAATAGTCCATAATCAACATAATTAGACCCTCATGTAAAACGTGGGAGCATTTAACTCTATGGTCAATAATGCTCTGATTAAGCAAACTTAATAGATAAAAGGGAAAAGAAACCCTAATCTCATGACAAAAATGGTTAACCAAAATGAAATGGTAGTTATAGACCTTGGAATACCTGTAGTCGAGAATGAAGTACTCCATGATATCTTTGATAAAAAACACCCAAATATGCTTTATATTAGATAGCATAACATAGTCCAAATCACCCTTCACAAGCATGGCCCACTGCTCATCAGTCTTCAAGAAATTTTTATAGGCTTTGTTGCCCTCTTTTTTCTTTTGAAAACTGCATTCCCTTCAAAGGGAGACAATCTATACTTTCATATGTTACATCTAGATGGCCACTCATGATTTACCAACTTAGGTTGTACCATATCAAGATGTACCAGCTTAGGATGTACCTCACACTCGTGATCTTGCGACCATTTTCTACACTTCTCAGACAGAGACAGACTGACCTAGAGAGTCCATCTGTATTTATGAGCCTAACATGTATAAAGATATTGTTACCATTCTATTAAGGATTTTGGAGGAATTGACTGCAAAATTGAGATCTCACTCT
Organism: Thuja plicata; assembly: GCA_018584345.1. Classification (NCBI taxonomy): domain Eukaryota; kingdom Viridiplantae; phylum Streptophyta; class Pinopsida; order Cupressales; family Cupressaceae; genus Thuja; species Thuja plicata. The sequence continues at coordinate 2,759,706 of MU227945.1, read as the reverse complement.
TCGTTCACACCACATGTCATTAATAATATTTTTCTGGAGTTAAGAGTTGAGGTCTCATGCAATGTTTCCTTGGAGATGGTCCATAACAGTGTCCCTAAGGAAATCATCGAATGAGAGGTTTTCAAATTTTATGATGAGAACCAAGGTAAGGACTTATCTGGTTACATGGTGTAAGATTTCTCAAAATACATGCATGATATACCCTTGATTTCTTACAACACATGGTCGCTATCCTAATAATGACTAGATTCCATTATATTTTGCCCAGGAATTATATGCTGAGTTCCATTTGGGACTCAAGGTCAACTATTTACATCTTCCAAGATATTTCGGTCAGGAGCATGGTAGAGTAGCAAATCATGATAAGTATCACAGGGCTGATCGATTTGTACCTTCTCATAGACATTTGGTTGGGTAGATGACTTTGGTAATGACACCAATGATGTCTGCTACTATAGATAGAATGATCATTGCTTCATAGCGGGAAGAAGACAAAAAGATAGGGGAGATTGCTTCTTCATCCATCTCCATCACTTCTGACACATTAGACAGGTACATTTTGACTAGAATGAGTCAAGCGAAATCATCTTCTGAGGCTTCATTTAGTACTAATATAGGCTTAAATGATGATGCATATAGAGCTACAGGTCTTCCTCCACTAGGAGGGATACAAATTCTTCATAGACATTAGAGTCATTTGTATGTGGCATTTTACATTTTGGAGGATCTCCTATAGTCATATATTCTTATTTTGTAGACATGTAGAGGACCTCAGTACAGTCAGTAAAAGATGTCACCAAACTTGCATAGGGTCATGTAACTCCATCGACCTAGGACACACCATCTACTTATGCACATCATAGTTCACAACAATCTCTATAAAGCCCTCTGCACCCACAGATCAGTCGACAGCTGCAAAGGCATGTATATAGGTTTTACATGTATGCATTAAAAATTAGGGCCAAGAAACATTTGATGAGAAACTATGTGAGTTGAATAAAGTGGACACTAGCATTGATATTGGACCATCTATGGATTTGTTATTGCATCCTAGAGGTTCAGACTCTATAGCACTCCCCTCGAGGCTACACACACACACCTAAACTCTTTATTACTAGAGACGTTCAGGACTAGAGGTGGTGTGGGTGATACAACTTTTATTGATGATATGATGGTGTACCACATTGATGATCCTCTTTCTCCTGAGAACTAGGTATATAAAATTTTATTTTCTCATTTTTAGGAGTTTTAGTGAACAATTAATTATAGGTGTGTGTATTGGTGTTTATTCTATGTATAATATTTTTCAGGCACGGTTATAAAAGAACATTACCTCTAGTGTTGACTCAAAGCATCTTCATAGGAGAGATTCAACAAATGTGACACCTACTAGTGGTCAAATAATTTTTAAATATATGTAAGTTGAAATATGCTTGTGTAGACTTAAATGTATTTATATATTTCAATTAATTTATGTATAGTCATAAAATGGAAGAAATTCCATTGTTGACTTGTTTAGCCTTTCGAGTAAGTGGTTTGGGGTCATGAAAAGTTACTTGAATGGGTTCCTTATCTTGACATGGCTTCCCCCCTGTTCTATCCCTCTTTCCACTCCTTTTTTACCTAATTTATCCATTCTGGACTGCAGACTAGTGATTCTAGGCTTCAAGGTCATGGTCAACCTTTTAGGTCTAGGTCGACCTTGACCCTGACCTAGGTCAAGGTCAAACTTGACCCCAACCTAGGTCAAGGTTGACCTCAACCTTGACCTAGGGTCCAGATCCTAGGGTCCCACAGTTTCTGGATGTCGGTCTTTACAAGAAGTGTTTTCTCACTTCCGGGTCAACTATTTTAGGTTCCAAAGCATCAATTCCTAAATTATATTTAATATAGGTCCTCTTATAGGGGCATGGGTCTAATTAGAATTTAATTATCCTATGTCAGCCTCCTTATAATATTGTGCCCTAATGTCATATAAAAGGGAGCCTTACTCCCCTCATTTTCTCTAAGTCCTCTATTGAAGCCTATGCATCCTTGGGTAATTGAGAAACATCATCAAGTGCAGATTCAAGAAAGAAATCAAGAAAGATTTGAAGAAAGGATTCATCCACCATCAAACCTTCAAGCATTCAAAGAGATCCATGGGAGGCCATTAAAGGATTCAAGCCATATTTTGGTGATCTCTCCATCCACCTTCTTCTAATCCTATTCCAAATTCAAGAACCCATTCAAGACTTGGTGTTGGAGATCTACAAGCAAGAGATTGAAGACATCCTACCTTTCTACATTCCACATTTTGAAGCATACTTATGGATCCATGGATTTGAATCCGCCACAAGGACTTTTACAAGCAAGGTGAATTCATACATTTACTTTGTTTATCTTTATGCAATTTCAATTACATATATTTGAGGTTAATTCCAAAACTGGGCTTTGACTAAGGCAAACCCCTCCCCCACAACAAAAAATCCTCTTTTTCTTGTAGATACAGGTTTGGGACTATGGATTTGGACATAGATCTAGATACCCTTTTTGGCTTTCTTTTAGACGGTGTGAAGAAGTTCTTTGTTAGACCTGTGCAGGTTAGGGTCGACATTATTGGGTCAAGGTTGACATTTGTGGGTAAAGGTCAACCTTTTTAATAAGACAACATCAAATCAGAAAAATATTTCTGGGTTTTGTTCATCTCTGCGTTCTGGTTCTAGGTCATACTTCAATTTTTCTAGAAATAGCCTACAAAGCTCAGAAAACAACATTTTTTGATCTGCAATTTTGTAAGGTTGGTTCTTCTTCCTATTCTTTTCAATTACTATAATTAAACATATTCATTTAATCAATTAATATAATTTGAGATCCCCTTCTTTGTTCTCTTTCTGAATAGTTGATTCATTTGTGCATTAATCCTTCTTTTGGGTTGATCAACTTGGATCTTCCATTTGTGCATTTGAAGATAGAAACGGAGCATCTTATCTTCTCCCTAATCACAATTGCAATACACAATCAATACAATTCAAATTAAATGTAAATTAGGGTTAAGGGATTTAACACACTTTGAGAAAATCAAACAAAAATTAACAAATAATCTCTTTACCCCATTTTTTCAAACATTACATTTTGGTGAACTCGCGAAAGACAACTCTTTCCTTTTAGGTGTTAGATTTACATTGTTTATGCTAGATCTTGCATGTTCTTTCAAATTGCATTTAAATTCAATAGATCAAAATTTTGCATTAGTTCATTTGCATTTTATTGGTGTATGAGCTTTACCACATCTAGTCCTACTTATAGTATCCCGGTTAGAAGAAGCCGTAGACTTATGGGTTCCTTTGATCTTGAGTCTTCCTCTACTTTCCTTAGGATCCTGGATGAAAATTTGATAACTCATGATTCTAATCCTTCCATAGAGCATAACTCTTCTCACTCATCTCATGATGAAGATGACGCTTTATGAGTTTCTCCTGAACAAGTGCAAAATGCTTCAACCGAACTTGATAAAATGGGAAATTGGCTTATCCAAGAAAACCATAATCAAGATTCTATCCAAGCTATAGAGGCTCTTAAGAAAGTTCTCTTTGATAATGATCAAGGTATTAATTTTTTGTGCAGTATTACTCATCTTGTGAATTTGAATGTTAAACCTTTAGCTCAAGAGGCTCAAGAGTTAGGATTCACACCTATTGTCACTAGTGTAGGCCCTTCTTCTATTCCTCTACCTATTATTCCTACTTACACTCCTCCCATGATAACAATTTCTCTCCCAAGTGCACCTATCCGTGTGAATGATCCACCGGTATCTTTACCTACCTCACAAGCTTCATATCACAGTGTGCCTTTTACTTATACCAATCCTATTCCAACTATGGTCCCTAATGTTCCACCAGTTGTGTCTTCTATTCCTACTACTTCTTACACTTTTCCCAGTGTTCCTAATATTGCTATGCCACCTGTTTCCTCTAATGATTCCACAATTATTAGTTTGGCTCAAACTATGTCATCTTTTCAACAACAACTTGCATCTTTAACTCAATCTAAATTTAGCATTCCTGCATGTGATATGGGTAGTCCTTTATCCCTAGACATCATACATGCTACTATCCCTCAGCAAGCCGATATGCCTCATCTTGAGAATTATAATGGTAAAGGTGATCCTGTTACTCATGTTAAAATATTTCAAATTCTTTGTAGTGATTATGCTCATGACCATAGGATTTTAGCTAAATTGTTTGCTAGAACCTTTTGAGATAAGGATTTACAATGGTATTGTTCCTTACCTCCCTATTCCATTGATTCTATTCTTAAAATTTCCAATTCCTTTATTCAACAATTTCAAAATAACATTGGATCACAAGTGTTCTTATCTGATTTAATGCATTGTAAACAAAACACTAAGGAAAAATTGACTGATTTTATTGGTAGATTTAAGCATTTGTATGCTTAGATTTCTTATCCTTATCCTGATATTGATATTCAACATATGTTTATTTCAAATTTACAAAAATATATTAGAGATAAGATTCTGTTTACTAAATTTACCTCCTTTCAACAATTGTGTTTAGCACTTCACCATTATCAATTACAAGTGATTTAGTTTGAGAGCAACACTACAATGGCTCCTATTCCAGTTGATAAGAGTGACAATGCTCCTAATCCTAATAAGTTTTAGAAACCTAACAACTATTTCAAGATTAATAAACAGATGAATGCGGTTGTTGATCATCTTGCGGCTACATCTAATAGTGCTTCTACATCCACTGCTTTCCGTATGAATCATACGTTTACTCCTCTCTCTAAAACTTTGCATTCTATAATGAGTAGGTTGTTAAGTGCTAGTATGATTACCTTGCCTCCTATTCGACCTCTTCTTCCCACCACAATAGCTTCAAAATGCTTTTATTCTAAATCTTTCTGCCAATACCATCGCCAGAATGGCCATGACAGTGAAAAATGTTAGTCTCTAAAGCATAAGATTCAAGACTTAATTGATTCTAAAGCTTTGTTTGTTGATAATTTTGATGATAATGGGAATAAATCTATTTCTCCTTCTAATCAAAACCTTCAAATCTATACGAGTCCTTTACCTACACATGATACTAATACTATAACTCAACCATCTTCTGTAGACATTGTTTACGATTCAAAGATGGATAAACTTAATCATATTGTTAATCATGTGTAGAGTGTTGCACCATCTAAACTTATTGTTCAAGATCCTTCACCACCACTTCAAATTCCAATTCCACCTAAAACTCAAAAAAAAAAAATAAGGATAAGCGGCCTAGGGAACTTTTAATTACCTTTGATGATTATGAAACAATTAAGGCTCGTGATGGTCCCCTTTATATCTATGCTAGGATTGCTAAGATACCTACTCATGGTTGTCTAGTTGATCCCACATCTTTAATAAATGTCATTACTGAGGAAAATCTTTTTATGAAAGGCTTACAACGCGATTTTTATGATTCATCTGATGCATGGATCCAAAATTCTAATGGCTTTCTTTATCCTGTCCTTGGTTCTATCAACTTACCTATTGAACTTTGCAGTAAAGTTATCGATACTACCTTCATCATTATTCCTACTTCAGATCAATTTCAAATCAAATTTGGTTTACCTTGGATAACTTCTATGCATGCTATCTCTTCTCATATTCATAAATGTCTTAAGTTCATTCATAATAGATAAGTAAAAATGATTAATCATAGTTTGTATCAACCATCTAGGCATAGAGATTATTCTACTCTCGATTTCCTTTGGCCTTTATTACCTAACTCATGTCCTCCTTGCCATGATCATCTCTTTCACTCCTACCAAGCTTACAAAAATCACAAAATTGATGAGTTAAGTGTGCCTCAGATTGATTCCAACTATGGTCTCTTGCCTACTCCTTCCATACCTCCTTTATCAATTACTTCTAATTCTACTACTCAAAATCCTACTGTTTCATTACAACCTATTGAGAATCCTCCTATAGAACCTATGAAGAAACTTGTTGTCATTCCTCCTAGTTCTCAACATGTGCCAAACAAAGCTAAACATAACAAATATGGTAATGAATGTCGTAAGAAGCATAGAGCTAATGCTAGAGCCCATGCTTTTATGATTCAAAACTCATTACCTACCTTCGATCAACCTATTCCTGATGCATTGGATGTTAATAGTGATGATGTTTAGACAAATGAGTATGATGATCCTATTTGCATCTTGGATCAAATTTTAATCAACCTTGATGAGGAGGACACTCTCGATGATCTTATTGATCTTAGTGATGAATATGAGACCATTGATCTTGATAATGATTTAACTCATATGCTTTCAACTCAATTAACAATTACACCTAGTAATGAGCATTGTGATTCTCAGGAGGATCCTTGTTTGGAACTAGCTATCATTCCTACTATATTGGATATAGTCCCTCTTGCGAGTTTCCCACCTACCCTAAATAACATAAACCAAGATGGGGAGGGTTGACAACATGTTTGATTGGCTCATCCCTTATGGTAGCCTTTTTTGTGTTTGTATGTTGTAATATGCTTCCCCATAATGTGTTTTTCTAAATGTTTGTTAGATTTATTTATATGACCCTTGTTACTTTCTTGGTGCAAGGTGATAAAGGAATCAAATCTGTCATACAATTCTTCTATATGTATCTACATTCTTCTATATGTTGTTTCATGTTATGTTATACTTGTGCTATTGTTTGTAACTATTTTCCTTATACAATCTGCTTGGATTTGTGACAAGGTAGCACTAATTATTTTTGTTCTCCATGTCGTGGATAAAAAAGATTCCTCTTCATAATTCTTAAGTTTCATTCCTCCTTTTTGATTTTAGTTCTACTTTATATGGGGAATGATGTCAATTCATTTGCAATAATATTATATTTCTATGTACATGTTATCTTATGATCATACTGACCCCACATTAGATAGATCCCTCTCATGTTCTCATGTATGTTTATGTTTTATTTCCCTTCAGTTGTCTTCCTTTGGGGGCATCTCGCAGTGGAAATGTAATCTGTAAAGTCATTTATGTTTTTGTTCAATGTTAGAATAATAAGAAGAATAATGAAAATATAAACACAAAAGAAAACACAAATGACATAGAGATTTAACGTGGTTCACCCAATCCCTGGGCTACGTCCACCAACAGTGAGTCCAATATTTTTATTATTATCCAACGATTACAATTTGAAACCTCCAACTTAATACTGTCATAGGAAGCTACAAAAATCCCTCATACAATAAAATCTCAAAAAACCCTAAGCCCTTTTCACAAGCATATTTGACCTAACCTAAATAGGGAAAAAAATACTCTAACTAATAGAAAAATCAATGGTCGACCCTTTAAAATATTATTAAGTCATTTTTGGTGTCAAGGGATGCTACCCCTCGACCCCACCTTGGGGTGCTACCCGAAAGGGCCCTCGCAAGGGGCATTGCCCCTTGACCCCATCAGGGGCTCTGCCCCTTTACCCTGCCTGGGGTGCTACCCCAGGACCCCGCAAGGGGCTCTACCCCTTGACCCTGAGCTTGGGGCCAAAATAGATATGTTTGGGAGGAAACACTAATACATTAGGGGTCAATTTGCGACGTCAATTTGCGACGACAGGCAAATGCAATGTGTTTTTGGCTTTTTTTTTCAATTATAGCCCGACGACGTCGCAATTGCGACGGAAGCAGGATATAAGAGAAAAAAAAAAGGAAAACGTTGCTCATTTGTTATAGTCTATACTCAATCGCGCACGGGAATTAAGGGCCTTCCCTCCCTCAAAGCCTGCCTCCGGCATACGCCCATATCTAGCTCGGCGAAGAACTCTGCTCCCTCTCTCTCCCTCGGTGAAGGACGAAAAGGTCAGTCTTCT
>MU227945.1:2737371-2751745 GCA_018584345.1 Thuja plicata | reverse complement strand
TTTCTAATCTAACTCTCTTAAAAAATTTATGAATATGCTTGAAATAATCAACATACTTTAATTGTCACTCTTGGGAACCTTAATGAACATTGATTTTGCAGTTCTAATTTTTATTTTTTATAACAATATTTCTAAATATAGATTAGATCATTTGCTTCATATTTGCTAGTAATCTAAGGTAGGTTTCTTAGTTCATCTGGATTTTCAGGATTCTTTGATATTGTTGTGTTATAGATCTTTTTAAGACTGACAGACTCATTTTGTAATCAATTGTTGTTTTAATATGAGCATTAGCCATAGCAGAATAAATCTCCAATCCGAATTTCATAGCCTGAGCATGGATTTCCTTCCCTTGTCGACCATATCCAAGGCTAGCACAAGCCCACAATGCACTTGTAAAAGTCAGCTCATCTCGTTCAGTGCACATCCCTTGCATTCCAGAGAAAACTTTCAGTGTCTCTTCACAGTGTCCATCCTGCAAATAATATTGAATAATAAAAAAGTAATTTTTTTTTGTTTTACTTTGTAACTGTCGCAATTGCGACGTCCACCCCCTGAATTGCGACGGGGATGCTGTAGCGGTGACACCAAACGCCCGTGGCAATTGCATTGGAATCCGTCGCAATTGCGACGTCAGCCAAGGGGATTGCGACGGGGTTGCTGTAACGGCGACGCCAAAATCCCGTCGCAATTTCATAGGGATCCATCGCAATTGCGATGAATTCCACAAGAATTATGGCTAGATGACGCTAGAATAAAGTGGCATTATAGCGACGGATATCTGTCGTAATTACGACGGGTGATGACAGATGTCGTAATTTGTGACTAAAAATGAGTGACGTCTACTACTGTCGCACTGGCGACACATGGCTGTCGTAATTGCGACACATAGCCATCGCAAAATGATGCCAAATGTATTAGTGAAAGTACACCTAAAGAAACTGAGTCTGATTAGGCTCCACATACATAACAAACTCCCACATGGACACTGATCAGACTCCACAACAATATCCTCCCACTTGGAGACTGATCGACAAAACCTGTAGCTCCCACTAGAATAAAGAAACTACCATAGACTCTGTTGTTCTTTTATTCTGTTCAATCTAGAAGACCAACCGAAGTTGAAGAGGAATTCAACTTCTCCCTTGTCACTACCTTTGTAAACATATCTATTGGATTATCATCTGTATGTATCTTCTCCAAATTTAATTTTCCATCATCCAAAACTGACCGGATGAAATGATATCGCAATTGTATGTGCTTTGTTTTTGAGTGCAAAGCAGAATTCTTTACAAGATGAATGACACTCTAACTATCTGAATACAAGTAATTATCTACTTGTGGATGTCCTAATTCTTCCATGAATAATTGAAGCCATATCATCTCCTTGGATACCTCTATAGCAGCAACATACTCTGCCTCTGTAGCATTCACCTTTCGTAACTGAGAAATCCAACTCACTTTCATCCCACCAACAGTAAATTCATAACCTGTAGTACTCTATTTGGTATCTATATCTCCTACCAAATCTGAGTCAACATAGCCATGAACAGTAGTAGAAGAGCCCCCAAAGTGTAAATACTTATTGGATGTACCTCTCAAATATCTAAGAATCCATTCGACTGCATTCCAATGCTCAATCCCAGGGTGACTCATATATTGGATAACAACTTCCACTGCATGTGCAATGTCTGGCCTAGTACATACCATAGCATACATTAAGCTCCCTACAGCTGAAGCATAAGGTATCTTGGACATTTTTGCCTCTTCTTCTGGTGTCTCTAGACACATTTCTTTGGTCAATTTCAAATGACCAGGCAAAGGTGTAGTGACAGCTTTGGCATCCTTCATGTAGAATCTCTGCAACACCTTTTCAACATAATCAACCTGAGATAGAGTTAATTTTCTGTTTTTCCTATCTCTGCAAATTTTTATGCCAAGGATTTGTTTTTCTGTCCCCAAATCCTTCATAGCAAAAGATTTTGCTAACTATTGTTTCAACCCCTTAATATGATCCATGTTAGATCCAGCTACAAGCATATCATCAATATATAAACATAGAATAATGTAGCTGTCATTATTTAACCTCTTGAAATAAACACAATGGTCAGAATTACATCGAGTGTATCCATTATCATTCATAAAAGTATCAAATTTAATATACCATTGCTGAGGTGCTTCCTCCAAGCCATATAAAATTTTCTACAATTTGCACACTAAACTCTCCTTACCCTTGACCTCAAATCCCTGTGGATGTACCATATATATTTCTTCATTCAAATCACCATGAAGAAAGGTTTTTTTAACATCAAGCTGTTCTAAATGCAAATCTTTAGTAGCCACAATATTTAAAGCAGTACGAATAGAAGTCATTTTAACAACTAGAGAAAAAATCTCATCAAAATCAATACCGTGTTTCTGTGAAAATCCTTTTACTACTATTCTAGCTTTAAATCTTTTCTTACCTCCATCTTCTTCTTTCAACCTATAAACCCATTTATTCTGCAAAGCCCGTTTACCTACAGGTAACTTACAAAAATCCCAAGTCTAATTTTTCAACAAGGAGTCCATTTCATCTATCATTGCAGACTCCCACTAAAATTTTTTATCCACCTACATAGCTTCATTATAACATTTAGGTTGACCAGCATCAGTTAATAAGATAGAATACAAAGAAGGTGAAAATCTATCTAGAGGTCTCCTTAGCCTTGTTGACCATCTAGAATTTACTGGGGTGTGTGGTATTTTTTGTTGCTATAGTTGTAGAGCATAAGGAGTTTCTAGAACGTTATCATTTGAATATCATCCAGCACTACATAATCATTTTCTTTCTTCTCATGCTACTGCAATAGATCTTTGTACAACACTTTCTCATTGAATATGACATCCTTGCTCCTTACAATTTTATGATTTTCAAAATCCCAAAGCCTATAACCAAATTCATCAATGCCATATCCAACAAATATACATTTCTTAGATTTAGCTTCCAGCTTGGTTCTATTTTCTAAATCTATACATGCAAAAGCTTCACAACCGAAGGTTCTCAGAAAAGAATAACTCACCTTCTTACCTGTCCATGCTTCCTTTGGGATACCACAACCCAAGGGAGTAGATGGGCCTCTATTTATCAAATATACAACATTATTTATAGCCTCTGCCCACATGTTTAGTGGGATCCCAGTATGCAGCCTCATTGTCCTAGCACGTTCCATTATTGTCCTGTTCATGCGTTCAGCCACTCCATTTTCCTTTGGAGTCCTTGGAACTATTTTCTGTCTATGGATAGCAGTAGAGGCACAATAGTCTTCAAATTATTTTCTACAATACTCACCACCATTTTCAGATCTGAGACATTTTAATCTTTTTCCAGTCTCATTTTCAACCAAGCTTTGCCATTTCATAAAAGTTTCAAATACATCAGATTTTTGTCTAATGAAATATATCCATACTTTCCTAGTTGCATCATCAATGAATGTAACATAATACTGAGAGCCACCAAGGGAAGATACTTGAGCTGGTCCCCATACATCTGTATGCACAAGCTCTAATTTTTCATCTTTCTTTTCCTTCCCACTCTTTACAAAACTAACTCTCTTTTGTTTTCCATATACACAACTTTCACAGAAATCCATACTAACACATTTCAGACCTGGTAGAACTTTCTTTGAATGAATTAATTTCATACGTTTTTCACTCATGTTCCCAAGTCTATTGTGCCATAGCGCTGTTTCAGAATCTCCAACTACTGTCTCTTGTTCTACCTGCTCAACTGCAGCAACTGTTCCTGAACATACATTTTTCTCTGAAATAATTAAAGTAGAAAGAATAGTATGTCCTGTACAAAGATATAAGGTGCCTACTTTCACACATTTTTCTAGTACTAAGGAACCTTTTGAAACCTTCCAATTTTTATCATTAAAAGTAACTGTGCAACCCTCATCAGCGAGTTACCCTGCTGAAATTAAGTTCCTACTCAGCCTTGGAACATGTCTTACCTCTTGTAGTAGCCAATGATTCCCATTGTGCAACTTAATATTGATTCTACCTTTTCCAACAATTTGATAGGGTTCATTATCTCCCAAATAAACTAGCCCAAAATCCCCTTGGACATAATCAACAAAATAACCTCTATGGGGTGTAGCATGAAATGAAACCCCTGAATCTAATACCCATGAATCATCAATATTTTATAAAGACGAGAAAAGCATCCTCTTTAGATTTGTTATTTACAACATTTGCCTCCTTGTTTCCATCGTGTTTGTCTCCTTGATCTTTCTTTCGAGACCAACAATCTTTCTTCTTATGTCCTAGTTTTCCACAGTACTACCAATCGCTAGGTCCTCTTGACTGAGACCTCATTCCCTTTGACTTCCCTCATGATTTTCCATGATTTCCAAAGTTGTTTCCTCTATCTCTTATTCTGCCTCTGCTTTCTGCGTTCAATGCACTACCCGATGTGGATGCCCCTGAGCTTTTCCTACAAATTTCCTCACTCAATATAACACCAACAACATCATCAAACTTTAGGGTATTAGAACCAGAAATAGAGTTACTAATAGCCATTACCAAGCCATTCTAGCTTTCTGGCAAAGAGCACAAAATCAAGAGAGCCCTAACCTCTTCATCAAAGGTAGTTTTAACTGAAGTTAACTGACTTGTAACTATATTAAACTGATTTAAATGATCAGTGGCTGATCCACCTTCTACCATTTTCATGTTAAATAAACGCTTCATGAGAAATACCTTGTTTGAAGATGAAGGCTTTTCATACAACTTCGCTAGGGTTTCCATTAGATCTTTAGCTGTCGCTGCTCCAGTAATATTGAATGCCACTGATTGTGCCAAGCATAAACAAATACTCCCTAGTGCCTTCCTATCCAAAATATCCAAATCTTCCTTAGACATTGCTGCCTCTTTCTTGGCTATTCCCTCTAATTGCCACCATGGATCCTTCTGATAGAGATAGTCCTCTATTTGCATCTTCCATAATTGGAATTTCTGCCCAATTAACTTATCAACCTTCAGCCTACCCTCATCTGCCATTTCTCCCACTTAACTGAGAGAGTCTCCCACTAACTTGTGAGACCTGCTTCAGAGAATAGATGAAAGAACAAATGAAAAAAACCTCGCTCTAATACCACTTGTTAGAATAATAAGCAAAATAATGCAAATATAAACACAAAAGAAAAAACAAATGACATAGAGATTTAACATGGTTCACCCAATCCCTGGGCTACATCCACCAGTAGCGAGTCCAATATTTTTATTATTATCCAGTGATTACAATCTGAAACCTATAACTCAATACCATCATAGGAAGCTACAAAAATCCCTCATACAATAAAATCTCAAAAAACCCTAAGCCCTTTTCACAAGCATATTTGACCTAACCTAAATAGGGAAAAAAATACTCTGACTAATAGAAAAATCAATTTTCTACCCCTTGACCCCACCTGGGGCACTGGCCCAGGACCCCACAAGGGGCTCTGCCCCTTGACCCTGAGCTTGGGGCCAAAATAGATATGTCTAGGGGGAAACCTGCGCTGAAAGAAACTGAGTCTAATTAGGCTCCACATACATAACATTAAAACGATTGCTCCTATTAAAGTGTTAGCAATGACTTTAACATGGGGGCATACACTCTACTCACTTTTGCACATAGACAGGTTCAAAATAGTTTTCAAGACTTCAAAATTTTCACTTTATGGATTAAAAGAAGCTAATCCTTAAAGTGTGGTCATTTTTTACTTTTTTAGGATCTCTTAATCCCTCCAGTTTAAATTTACATGGATCTCTTGATCCCGCCAGTTTTCAATTTACAAGATTTTGATAAATTTAAGAACGGATCTCCTTGATGGGTTGACTAGTAAGTAGCCACATTCACTAGGTAGTTCAACTCCATCTTTCTAGTTACACTTTTTGTGTGGTTCACAATGAGACATAAGTTCTCATTGGGCAAGATAATCACACCCTTTCTCTCTCTCCCCTTAACTCAGTAATGTCTCTCTTATCATGATCTTAGGGTTGATAAAGACTTAAGTCCCATGGGGGCTTGAGGGTTTCTTTATCCCTTTTGGTTCCAATAAGATTGTCTATTCTTTATGTTCTCCTTTACCAAGAGTTTGTGTTGATCTCGTACTCTTGCTAAAGTGGGGGCTAAATGTATAGTTGAAAAATGGAAGCACTCCCATTGTTGACTTGTTTAGCCTTCCATGTAAGTTTTTTGGGGTCATGAAAAGTGCCTTGAATGGGTTCTTGGTCTTGACATGGCTTCCCCCCTATTATATCCCTCTTTCCACTCCTTTTTAACCTGATTTCTGCATTCTGGACTGCAGACTGGTGATTCTGGGCTTCAAGGTCAGGGTCAACATTTTAGGTCTAGGTTGACCTTGACCCTGACCTAGGTCAAGGTTGACCTCAACCCTAACCTAGGTCAAGGTTGACCTCGACCTTGACCCAGGGTCCAGATCCTAAGGTCTCATAGTTTTCAGATGTCGGTCTTTGCAAAAAGTGTTTTCCCACTTCTGGGTCAGCTATTTCGGGTTTCGAAGCATCGATTCCTAAATTATATTTAATATAGTTCCTCTTCTAGGGGCATGGGTCTAATTGTAATTTAATTATCCTATGTCAGCCTCCTTAGAAGATTGTGCCCTAAATTCATATAAAAGGGATACTTTCTCCCCTCATTTTCTCTAAGTCTTCTAATGAAGCCTATGCATCCTTGAGCAATTGAGAAACATCATCAAGTGAAGATTAAAGCAAGAAATCAAGAAAGATTTTAAGCAAGGATTCATCCACCATCAAGCCTTCAAGCATTCAAAGAGATCCATGGGAGGCCATTAAAGGATTCAAGCCACATAGTGCCATTTTGGTGATCTCTCCATCAACCTTCTTCTAAGCCTATTCCAAATTCAAGAACTCATTCAATACTTGGTGTTGGAGATCTACAAGCAAGAGATTTAAGACATCCCACCTTTCTACACTCCACATTTTGAAGCATACTTTTAGATCCACGGATTTGAATCCGCCACAAGGACTTTTACAAGCAAGGTGAATTCATGCATTTACTTTGTTTATCTTTATGCAATTTCAATTACATATATTTGAGCTTAATTTAAAAACTAAGGTTTGACTAAGGAAAACCCCTCCCCCACAACAAACAATCCTCTTTTTCTTATAGATACAGGTTTGGGACTATATATTTGGACACATATCTAGATACCCTTTTTGGCTTTCTTTTAGATGGCCCGAATAGATTCTCTATCAGACCTGTACAGGTTAGGGTCGACATTATTGTGTTAGGGTTGACATTTGTCGGTCAAGGTCAACTTTTTTCATAAGACAACATCAGATCGGGAAAATATTTATGGGTTTTGTTCATCTCTGCGTTCCAGTTCCAAATCATACTTTAGTTTTTCCACAAACAGTCTACAGACCTCAGAAAACAACATTCTTTGATCTGCAATTTTGTAAGGTTTTTTCTTCTTCCTATCCTTTTCAATTAATTTAATTAAACATATTCATTTAATCAATTAACAGAATTTACGATCCCCTTCTTTGTTCTCTTTCTGAATAGTTGATTCATTTGTGCATTAATCCTTCTTTTGGGTTGATCAACTTGGATCTTCTATTTGTGCATTTGAGGATAGAAAATGAGCATCTTATCTTCTCCCTAATCGAAATTGAAAAACACAATCAATACAATTCAAATTAAATGTAAAGTAGGGTTAAGGGATTTAACACACTTAGAGAAAATCAAGCAACAATTATCAAATAATCTCTTTACCCCCTTTTTCAAACATTACAATTTACATAATAGATATTATGCTTGTAAATAACCAACTTTTGTACTTAATTTGTAGAGGTCAATTGCTGCTTCAAAGCGAGAGGATGCTCATGAAACTCGGGCATAGCACATTACATCTAGTGTGGGCTAAGAGCATCTTCATAGGAGAGATTCAGTAGATGTGACACCTACTAGTGGTCAGGTAAGTTTTAAATATATTTAAGTTTAAACATACATGTGTATATGTATGTATTTATTTTTCAAGTATTTAAAATAATATATAATATGCATGTATATAACCAACTATTGTACTAAATTTGTAGGCATCATTTGTTGCTTCATAGCCAGAGGATGTTTGTGACAGTCGGTTAGAGGATCACTCTGTTCGCATGCACCTGAATGACTCCCTGGTTTAGGACATGTTGCATAAATCTTTGATTTAAGACTCATTATATATTTATTATTATATGTTTTATATTTTTAGTTTATGATTTAGGACATATGTTTATATGGTATCCAGATCTAGACATAGATGATTTATGTGTTAAACATTTGTTATTGATAGATGTCTAGATGATTTATGAATTGACATTATATAGATTTATGATGGGGTTCATGATGATTTATACATGTGTGTTTATTTTTGTGTTTAATATTTGATTTGATTAGATGAGAATACACGTAGATGGTTTGATTTGATTAGATGATTTAATTTTATAGTTGAATGGATGAGTATACTTGTACAAATGTTTTTATTTGATTAGATGATGTGATCTTAAGGGGATGTTTATACATATATGATTTAATTCTAGTTATTAATCAAGTATTATATTTCAAATACATAAAATCATACATATAAATGTATATTATCCATTTAGTGTTCACTAATGTCATAATTAATCTAGACCTAATGTCATTAGTAATCTAACTAATGTCTTAAGGGGATCTAATTAATATCATAAAAAATAACAACTTAATATGTAACTAATGGAATATAAGTAATATCATCTACATTTCGTGTTCACTAATGTCATAAGTAATCTAACTAATGTCTTCAGGGGATAATGTATACATGTAATAAAGTAAAACATTATTAATCAACTAATATATTTCAAGTACATAAAATCATACATATAAATATATTAAAATCATTAACCATAAGTATTCTAAGTAATTCTAGAACTAACATGTCATAAGTAATCTAATGCATTTCATCATTTTAGTGTTGAAACCAATGTCTTAAGGACATCTTTAACTAATAAGCAATCTAATTAATATCATAAAAATCATTGAACGATCAAAGCATACATATAAAAATCATTGAACCATCAAAGCATACATATAAAAATCATTGAACCGTCAAAGCTTACATATAAAAATCTTTGAATCATCAAAGCATACATATAAAAATCATTGAACCATCAAAGCATACATATAAAAATTCATTGAACCATCAAAGCATACATATAAAAATCTTTGAACCATCAAAGCATATATATAAAAATCATTGAACCATCAAAGCATAAATATAAAAATCATTTAACCATCAAAGCATACATATTAAACCATATGTATACAACCATATATATAAAATCGTACATAATTATATATATTAAAACCATTGAACCATCAAATAGGTGCATCATATATTTAAGTATATTAACAAGTTATAGTACATCATATTTTTAAATATATCAGCAAATTATAGTCCATTTAATCCATAGATATCAATTAGTTCCTAGCACATGAAATATTTGATTATACATTTTAGACCAAATCAAGTGGTTCTTACCTTTCATGGAGAACATGTAGTATTCTCTCATGATCCTCACTATCTAATCTCCACTTACGACATCCACATTGATATTTAACTACATGGAGACAAAGGGAGGTGGCAACTACTAGGTGTATATATTGAAACACATTATTGTCTACGTGGTACTCAAAAAAGTGAATACCATGTTGTATTACTTTGATTTTGTTGAAATATGTTCCCTCTAAAAAAAATGAACCTACAAGTCACAAATTTTAACAATATAAATTTAAACAAAATAAATTAAAAATTTGTTAAAAGTTTGAAATTTTAAATTTTTCAAAATGAGATCAATATATTTATGTAAATAATACAAACCTATGGGGAACAACATTCCATCACTTTCTTTAAGTTCAAGTAACTTCATCCTCTCTATAGTACAAGGCAGTAAATAGTAACTAACTCCTACATTTCCACACTCAACAATCACTACAAAGACATCTCCTGGACAACAAATTTATATACATGTGATCTATCTTAAAATTTAATTATCTATCTATCCATCTATCTCTCCATCTATCTATCTATCTATACATGCAACTCAATGTCATATAATGTGAAACTCAATTAAATTATACACTCACAAATTTTGACCAATCCCAAGATATGATCGTAATCAGTAAAAATCAAAGGAACATCATCAAAGTTTTCATCTTCATCTCTATCAAATGTGTCTGTGACAACTAGTGGCACTAGATTCCATGCACCTACATATCCACATTCCTGATTGATGTATTCCTCATAATTGTCAGCAATGCTGTGACAACAAAAGCATGAGTAGTCCCTAGTGTTCAATGTCCAATTGTGACAATACGTACTCATAACTAAATTAAAAGATCATGTATTTTCTATCCTCTTGCAACCATGCATAATTTTATATGCACTCTTGAACACATGCATATATAATGTTCTATAAATATAATTTAAATAAAGGATTTAAAATTTGAAGAATGTATAATTTTCTATGTGGTACCGCTTGAGTCATTCTTGATGAGGTTTCATTCTTATTTGATGTGAAATGTATCCTACACCATTCAATATCATCATGTTCATTATTTATATGAACTCCCTTATAATTCATTTGATACTTTTGTAGAGAACGTTTAGTGTAAGCTCCAACACAATCATAGACACCTTTTCCATGTCAACTCTCAAAGAAACCCTAGACATGTAGTATGTTTTCATTACAACAATATCTACAGAGTGCATAAAATGGACTGGATATCTATAGAGTGCATAAAATGGACTGGATGGTTTGAATTGTGTGGCACATCCATCTGACCAAACATATGTTGCAAGGAGTGTGCCCTTTGTCTTGGTCAGTCCATGCAATGGTTGGTGACAAGGTTTTCACAACCTCTTGTAGATTTATATAAGTCTAGTGGTTGCATAGACCATTGACACTTCAAGATTTTGGTACAATCACAACCGCCCAATCTAAAAATTGGTATCAGAGAAAGGTCATGGGTTCCAACCCCATGCATGTCCTAAGGGTGGGAATGTTTAAAGGTGTGTTTCCTTGGTCTCAGTCAGTCCGTGCAACTGTTGGTGAAAAGGGTTTAACAACCTCTTATGGATTTCTATAAGTCTAGTGGTTGCATCAGCCATTGAAATTTTGAGCTTTTGGTGTAACTACAACCACCCAATCTAACAACATAATGTTTATCAATTTTTATGCCTCTTTCCTTCAAATTTGCAAAAAATATCCTAAATTAGTGTTCTACATAATGAATGTCATGCTCTTTATCATCACTTATATAAAAATGATATTCCTTCATGATGACTCATGCTTCAAATGTGCTATGAATACCATCCAAATCTTATTGTGCATGTTGATAACATACATGTACTATAATATTAATCTACTCTAAAAAATAACACTATGATAGAATTGCCTTATGATGAACAAGAGAATAGTTTTCTACAAAACCAATGATTGATACGATAGTTCCAAGTGGGAAATTGTCTCTTATTGTTTATAATTGTTATGCTTTCCATTTTGCAAAAAAAAACATGATGAATCTAGGGTTGAATCAATTTTTTAAATTTGTCCATAAATACCCCAATAGTTATCTCCTCTTCAACATATTATAACCTTTTGGATTCTTTCCCAAATTTTATTTCATTATTTACATATTTGTAACTCTTGCAATTTACTATATTTGTTATATCAATGTTTTTTATTTTCAAAGGAAATAGAGCCAAATCAACACACGATTCACATATTCCTTTTATGCAATTTATTTAACCAGATGCATCATCTCTTTTATCACATAAAATAGATAAGATGAACACACTTCGTCTAAAAGGAGGAACATATTGAAAACCATATGTGTCTTTGACAAAATTTCAAAAAACCTGATAGTAGAGATCAAATTCAATATGATAATGAAAATAACAAGTTTAAAACACTTTGTTTGTTCTGACATAATATGGCTTTAATCTTTCAAACTATGTTTCCCCAATATTTATATTAGGATTTGAACTAAAGAATGACATATATATATTTCATTTTGTGTTGTGTCCAACCAATGGTTTGTATTATGTTCATACTGATTAGTTGCAATTCTATGTCTGATAACATCTCTACTGTTTGATGAAGGACAAGTATTATCATTCCAAAATAATATGACCAAATTATTGATTCCCTCATCAATCCTATAAGAATGAGGATCTCTACACATGATTTTTGAATTGATTTGTAAGGTGCTATCATCCAAAATAATTCTCCTATTAACATATTGTGACATCATTTTCCTACTAAAACCAATCCAAGATGAAACTGAAGATATTTTTATTTTTTCATAGCACAATATTACCTACAATGGATGTCAACATAACTTTTCTTGTAATGGTCTTATCTTTAGTCTGAGATTGCTTCCCTACCTAGTTCAAACTACTAATATTTTCAATCATATCAGTTTGCATGTCAACAACTTTTCTCTTCTTTGATGTTTTGTCTATACCCAATAATTTTCACTTCCCTTCAAAAATTTTGTTTATAAGTACAACTAAAAGCAATTGGGCTTGTTCAAGTGTTTCAATTATCAAATTTAGCCAATATTTCTCTTTCTATCATATTCATTGACCTCTTTTTAGAAATAACTAAAGGGTTGAACATTAGCAAGTGATCTCAAATTATCGTCATCCATTGTAAGTAGATGATTTGAGTTTCTATAATTAATATTTCTATTTTCAGTTCAAGAGCTAAATTTATAAAGTCATACATACTAGTAGGGGCATGTGATCCCGACCCTTCTCCAACATCCATTGGTTGAGCTTCTGTACGGAGTGATCCCAACCCTTATTCAATGTGCAATTCTTCAAATTGACTTGACCCTCCTACTTGAGCCTGTCCTTCACCTTGATCATGTTGATTGTGAGCTACATGCACAAAAATAAATCAAATTACAGAAATATAAATCATATAGGTCCATAAAATTTAGGTACATAAAATTAGAGGTCTAGGTCTATACCTTCTTTAGTTTTATAATAATATGCCAATGCAGCTTCATGATTTCTTTGTTTGGTACCAAGTAAACATTTTCTAGCAGATTTACTTTGTCCTCCCTTCTTGATCCCCATTTAATCTCTCCAAAAAATATCTTCCAAAATATCAGCAATAGTAATTCTCCTCTTGAAAAAAATGTCTTAGAAAAAATCACTTTTATAGTTATTCTCCTCTTAAAAATTATACCTTTGAAAAAAATACATATAGCAATTCTCCTCCAAAAAAATGTTTTTGAAAAAATAGATCAATAATATAAAATGTCAATTAACTTATTGCAATTTGGTGAAAAATGAAAACAAAAAGCTTTACTTTTATACAATGCAAAATAAAAATAATAACTAGCCGACCTAGTTCAGGCGAACTAGTTTGGGTAAAAATACGACGGGGATTTTCCTGTTAGAATTTACCATGTGCGTGCTCGAGCAAAGACCCCCTTGCATGAACCCCTCATAAACATTCGTATGAGAGGGGTCTTCGAACGAAGACCAAAAATTTTAAATTTTGCCTTGAAGAAAAATAAAACTCCAAAAATATGATCTTTTAAGGCCTAGAACAAGGCCAAAACAAGATATTTTTCTGAAACACATGATATTAGATGATTGCATTTGGAGAAATATTTCTAATGAATATAGTTTTAATACATGTTGAGTTCATTGTAACTTTCAAATTTTACTTTAACTAAACATTGGTTGTTTGGTCATTCAACAACCTGTCTCTTTGAGGCTTCCAGAAAAATAAAAACTTAGAAAATAAAATTATGAAAAATGTGTAGGAAATGAGTATTTGTGTTACCTTTCTATGAAAAAAATTTAAAAAAAAAAAGAATTTTGATATATACAGATCAAGTTAGAGTGATCCACATGAACCTACGTCTAAATTCCAATTACTGACACTTTAGAACTTAATAATCTATGTGTTAGAATAATAGGCAAAAAAATGCAAATATAAACATAGAAGAGAACGTAAATGACACAGAGATTTAACGTGGTTCACCCAATCCTTCAGCTACGTCCACCAACAGCGAGTCCAATACTTTTATTATTATCTAGCGATTACAATTTGAAACCTGAAACTCAATGCCATCATAGGAAGGTACAAAGATCCCTCATACACTGAAATCTTGAAACCCTAAGCCCTTCTCACAAGCATATTTGACCTAACCTAAATATGGCAAAAAATACTCTGACTAATAGAAAAACAATGGTCAACCCTTTACAATTTTATTAAATTAGATATGGTTGTCCCTTGACCCCATCAGGGGCTC
>MU227945.1:2712780-2736987 GCA_018584345.1 Thuja plicata | reverse complement strand
TATATATATATATGCTGATCCAAGTGACAGTCACTCCTTAAAAACACTATTTTTTCACACAAACTACTTTTCGAAGGAGAAAGAAAAAATGAATTCAGATCAATTTTAATTTTTTTTTTAAATATATTTAGAAACTAGAAAAAAAATCTAAAATATTGTAGTTTACATCATCTTCAAATTCCTAAGAGTTTTGTGGCAAAATGTGTTCAAAACTGAAGTTTTTTCTTAGAATGTTGATCTTAGTGTCAAAGTTGGCCAAAAAGTGGGACACACTATTGTTGGACCACCCTCAATGCATGGCTTTACTTGCTACAATTAGAACGAAAATTTTTACTAACCTTAAATACATTTTGGTTTTGTAATTATTTAGTGGTTAACCTAGAAGCATCTAGAAAAACCTACTTCCTCTTTGTTAATGTAAAAGGTTTCATTATGGATTATGCTTATTTGAATGCTTGGATTTTATAGAAAACCTTTCATCCTTTCCATATTGTAGTAATTCAATGTTTCATATTCATGTTGAATAGATGTGGGTTTTCTAGATATTCTATTCAAAACAACTAGATATTCTTATCTATGATATTCTACTATCCTAGTTTAATTATTTTAATGTTTCCATACTTGTTTCTCCTCTTTATGATAAGTGGAGTTATATTTTTATTCATTTCTTTAACATGGATGGTTTTGTGTGTGTACATGTTTAACTAAACTCCATGGTTTGAGGGATCAATGAACAATTTCTCTTTTAGATTGTGAATCATAAATGAATAATTTAAGATGCAAGATAATTGTATATTTTTATATATGCTTTGTTCATGGTTCAAGAAAATTATTATCAATATTTTCACATGAGTGTTCTCTCAACATTTCTATTATGGTTGTTTTTTATTTTCTAAGTTAATGTTAACTTCAATTGTAGAGTTTTTTAAAAATGGATGTAGGTTTGGTTTGTTCTTTTGATTAAAAAAAGTACATAATGAGAAATGATCCCAAGAAACAAGAAAACAAAAAAGTGATCCAAATAGGCCTCACAACAAGTTCTCGAACTAAGAACGAAGGACTAAAAACTTTTCAGGCAACATGAAATCTACTAGAAAATGTTGAGAGAAACATGGAGGTACATAAGCCAACCATAAAATAACAAGATTTGTAAAGCATTGAAAATAAAATAGCTAACCAAAACATTAACCCATAGGAGAAACATTAGTTGAGGAGGTTCCAATTAGCCTTGAGGGAGGCTAGAACTTCCCCCCAAGGCTCCTTATTTTTATGGAGGAGGCCCGGATTTATTGATTTTACTTCATCTTCTTATCCCGTATGTAGATCCCAATTATCCCCTTCCACCTTCTCCTCTTTAATTATTTCATCTTTATTACTCTCTTCTTATAATTCACTCACGATATTCTCCTCCTCCATATATAAAGATTAGTCACAGAAAAAAAACAATATGTATTGATGAAGAAAAGGAATTTGACCAATCAATGTACTTATACTGTACAAATGATTTAGTCAAGATAGAAAACAAAATAAAACATCCTTAAACCATGAAATCTTGTTTTTCAACTTAGTATTGCAATTAAAATGCACATCAATCCAAATATGGGTAATGATGTTGATCAACTTCCCCAAGAAGTCCTACTATGTAGAAGCCAACAAAAAATATTAACAATAAACCTATAGATTCAATCAAGACTTGCCAATGGGATACCTCTAGCACTGATAACAACTAGAACAAAAGGGATACCTCCAGCACTGATCTACCATTTTAGCACAACTTACTCAGTCTGCAAAAACATAATCCCCAATGATTTCCAGCAAGCTTTCATGTACCTAAATGAAAGAAGAAACCCCACTCCACTAACAACAATCTCTTCCTAGAAGTCGCAAACCACCTTGATAGGCAGAGGCTTCCCCTTAATAGAAACTTCTACCTCAATAGCAAGCGAGGGAGAAGAGAACTGAAGAACATTAAGACTTCACCTACAATAAGCCACATGAAAGGCTCCCACCTCAATAGGGTTATACACCACCACGAGAGGAGTATAATGATAAGGAAATAAGCCAAAAAGGGGTTCATCCCAAAAATATAAAGCTTCTAGAAACATGGGATAGCCATAAATAGTAGAAAACAACACATAAAGACAAGAAAAGAGATAAAAATACCAAATAGGGTGAATTCATTCATCCATCACGGAATGGGTGAACCACCCACCAAGATATTCATTGGATCTTCATGTGGGCATCTCTTCCTCAGCCAAAAAAAACCCTCTACCATGATCAGGGTAGAGAAAATAGAAAAGAGAAAGCAAAGAGACCCCAAAAAAGAGGTCCTCTGCAAGCATGGCACAAACCACACGCAAGACAAACAAGGGTCCCCCCAATCCTAGCCCCCCATCTTTTTTGGTAGAGAGGACTATCACCTCAGCCAAAAAACTCCATAAAACCCATCCCTCCTGTCAGTTGATACATAAGCCTCCAATAGCCCAAGATCACCGAAATCCAACACATGAGTAGGCAGGAACCTATGCTAACAAACACCAGTGGAGAAGCTGAGGGCTCCTTCCTCATGTCTAGGAGAAGCTCTCCTCCCCATCTTCCTTGTCGTCCTCTTCATCAATCCCTTCCTCCTCTGTGACGCCTCCACTAGAGGTAACCCTAACTCCCGCTGTCACACCCGCTTCTGGTTACATTATAGTGTGTGTTGTTAAACTATTCTAAGTAGCATCGACATCTCAATAATATCTACATGCAAGAATACAATTAGATATATTATCTAGTAATTTACTAATTTTGAAGCTACTGGCATATTGTAAGAACTAATATACACAAAAATGTACAAGTTTCAATGTAAAATGAGATTTATTGGAAATGATATGCATCCAATAATTAGCTAGATATTTAGTCCTAATGCATAAATTTGATACATGATTCTAATTGCTTTTGTATTTGAGAGAATGCAAGTGATAGAATTTCAAATAAATTTATTTTGGTGCCATAGAATTGAGAAGTGTCAAGGCCCTATTCAACCTAGACAATGACATATATAATTCTCTCTAATATTTTTTCTCTAATTCATGTGTAGAGATTAGATAGGAATATTGTGCTTTTGAGATCTTAGGGGATTTCCTTCCTATGCTTAACCAATATAAAGAAAACAAGTGATACCTACGTTAATCATTTCCCATGTACCATCTAATGTCTAATAATAAATATTAGCTCATTCTTCCTACACTAATATCCCCTAGTATTAGAAATGGAGACTATAGTCTATAAATAAATGAAATAAATCACATCATCGACATACCCATCATGGTAAACTATAGGAAAAACCATGACAATATAATGATGTGCACATTTTTTTATAGAAATCTTTCATTTTATCTTTGACTGTAGTCATTCATTATTAATATTCATAAAATAAGGTTTAGTAGGATATTCTAACAATCCTTGTGCAACATATTAGATGATAACATACTCTAAATCAAACTTGCCTATAATAAATTATTCATAGTTGTATGAGGTATATATATATATATATATATGGCATTAGTCAACAATTGTTATAGACATATCCTATTGTGCAACACTTGTGTTGTTGCATGCATGTGTACACTTAAAAAGTAAATAGAATATAAAAGATTTGGGAGCATTTTTTTAATGTTCATCAACCTATACAGATTGAACTCTCTCATACCAATAATAGAAGTATAATTAATGTCATCATGTGTATATGGCTTATTTCCCAATCAAGGTTGGTTATAATGTCTAGTTGCATATTCAAAAGACACACATTAAAAAGTCACATAAAAAATGAATCTTCTAGACCACCATGCATGCAACTGAGAATAATCTTATTCTATATATGTCACCAAATTGGGATTTGAACCTTGTATCTAACATAGAACTCCTTAAAGCATAATTTTTTTTAAGATAAATAGAAAAGCCTCAAAACGTAAATGTTGATTGCACTTATACATAAATATTCCAAAAGAAAATCATTGAAGAACTAGTAGCCATACCAACCAATCATATACAATATTTTAAGAATGACTAAAAAATTAAATTATATAATTTAGAAAAAAAAAAGAATAATCTTAAAGAAACAATGAAAACTACTATTTCTAAAAAAGAATGAACATTTCATCTAAATTGAAACTTCCCCATTAATATAATCATTAGAAATCATAATTTTCCTGTGCAGTTAATACTTTCTCAATAGACATATTAGACCAAAATAACAACTTTAGCATGATGAAAGGCTTGTAATGTTTTCTTCACATACTTTTAGCCAAGCCATTCAAAAGAAAAGAGGAAAGAGATTGGAAAGAGAAACTAATCATTCGGTCTTTTCTTTATTCACTCAAGACGAGAGAATGAAATTATAAAAAGAAAATTATTGGTAGAGAAAAAGTTAGAATGTGGTCCAAAAATGTGAACAGGCACCGTCCTGACCTTTTATACTATAAAGAAAACTAGGTTTTCAAATAAAGTATACAATTATTTGTTATCATATTATTTCCAAGTCTTTTCTTTAGATGGTAGATTTATTTTGATGACATACACCTATCGACCCAACATAATCTCTCCCAAAAGATCTAAAGTTTCTTCTCATGCTTGACCAAAGCAAGAACTTCTGGTTTTAAAAATAAAAAAAGAGATACTGAAAAATGAATCTGAACGCCCAGTCTTTTTAAATTTATTTGCCCAAGGTATATGTCAACATGAAGAAAAGAAAATTTGTAGGAAAAAGAAAAAGAAATCAGATTCCAATACTATTTTTTAAGGCCAAACAGAACGCAATCTATTAAAACTTTGTTGTGGGAAAATGTAAGAATGTGGCCGATTTCGGCCCCAGACCATCTTGATTTTGCTCCAAAATCGTAAACATCTAATCAAGAGTACCGTGAATAGAATTCTTTCCAGTATAGAGGGCTCAAATAACTGGGCAATCGAAAGGGTGGATTTAGTACGAAAATAATTCACACCGTCCTGACTAGGAGTAATTTGAGCTTTCTTACAGAGTAAGGTAAAGAAATTGACAAGTTTAATCCTCTATTACACTACCGACTTCTTCACATGCTTGACCAAGGCAAGAACTTCCTCCATTACATCACCGACTTCTTCGCAGGCTTGACCAAAGCTAGAAAAAAGAAAAGATAGACTTAAAAGAAGAATCTGTCGAGCCAGTCGTTGTTTAACTGTATTCGCCAAATGTACAAGTCAACATCAAGAAGAAAAACAAATGAACTTGTAAAATGTAAATTATTGGTAGAGAAATAGTTGTAGAATGTGGTTGAACAATCTGAACATCTGAAAAAGTTTATTCATTTCTTTCTCACAGTCTTTCCAAGGTGGTAGATTTTAATTTATTTCCACTTATTGTACCGCAAATAGAAATAATGTCCACATTCTAATTGTGCCGATTTCGATTTCTGGGTAGACTTCCTAACCATCAACTCTTCATTCCAATGATGGCATTAAGGCCAACAATGTATAATTCAACTGACTTCCACAAAAACGCATTAGTTTCCCTCGGTAGGAGAAATTTTGGCAGCTATAACTCAGCAATCACTGAAAAATAGGGTTGATTTTAAGACCTAAGTGAAGTCAATGTGCAATCTGTACCAAAAAAAATTTTGTTGTTCTTTTGGTTTTCCTTTTCGTAGTCTCATATTGTTGTCACCATATGTAGAACTAAAAACATATGACTGGTATTGTGGACTATAAAAGATCCTTTCCTTTCCTTTTCTTTTTTCAACATTTTGCCCTATGAAATTGTCATAAGACCAAATATATAATTAATATTATACGATAATTTTAAAATTATAACTATTATGTACTATTATAAATGGTCCTTTAAAGGAGAAACAACAAATCCTTATAGTTTATAATTAATATTATAAAGTAGTTTCAAAATTTAAATTATTATGATTTTTAAATTATAATTAATATATTTAATTTTTTTATTAAAATTGGTTTCCACCAAAAATACTAGTTTCTAAAACTAGTAACTTGCTAATCTTTTATTTCAACTAAACATCTTCTGTTGAAATCTGTCGCATATAAAGGACTCACCAATTGCTATTATACAATATAAACCATTGCAATTGTGGAATATGATTTGATAAGCTTTCTTAAATATTGAACTTAAAAAATTTGTAGATCAAATTGTAATTCAACATCAATGATTTAATCTTTTTTTTTAAAAAAAAATTATAACATTCTCAAAACTTTTAAATAACTACAAGAATTCTATGTTTTGTACCATGGAAGTTGTATTATTTCAGTATGAGAGTTATACTACTTTGTATCACATCAAATATGGTGAAAGGAGATAACCAAAATAATATGAAGCAAATGGCTAACCAAAAAAATGAATCAAACACATTTTTTATTAGTCTTGAAGTGACAAAATATGTGGATAGTTATAAAAAATTTGATCTCTATGAATAAACAACTTTATTGTGATCTTAGTAGACACCTTCATAGATTTTTGGTCTTCCCTTGAATACTCCTCTACAATAATAAGAAATAAACTAATGATGAATTTGAAAAAAAAAAATTCTTCTTGAGTTTCATATGATGCCAAAAATAAATAAAAAAATATAGAATGAGTTTGGAAAAGAAAAATATTCTTGACGAGTTTCATATGATGGCCAAACTGAAATGTTTTTCATCTCATAAAAGAGTGACAAAAGTGCATATTCTTGTGCTTTTTATTTGTCTTCCATTTGATTTGGTGGTGATGAATTCATAATCATCACATATACAAAAGTTATCAATTTGTCAATGTTAATTAAGTTGGCTTTAATTTTATTGGAAATTTAGTTTGTATAAGTTTAAGTAACCATTCGTATTTATGAGATATAGATTAATGCCAACCACGACTCATGAAAAGGTATGTAATCGTTAATAAAATAACACAATTATCTTTTATATTTTAAACCTACACTTCTTCGAATTATTTTGAATCATATGTTGAGTTAAGTAATGTATTTTACTATTAAGCTTAAAAAATTTCCATGAATATTTTTTAGTCATTTGTTTATTTCAGATATTAGATGGTGCATCATAAAAGTGTACTATAAAATAGGAACATGTGCAATAGTATCCTTTCCTTTTAAATTTCCTTTGTTACATCATACATTTTGTTTTGTAAAACTTTAATCTTAATTCAGCTCTAAATTATTTTTAGCAAGATTTTACCTAAAGTATTTTAAATATAGAGATGCTAGTTAAGGATACAATAGAAATTTCAAGGATAGAGAAGATGGAGCATTTCTACATTAATTCATTGGGTTGCATGTAAGATGATATTGAATTAAATATATTATTTGACAATATCACACAACCCTCTTGCATGGGGCATATATTACTTCATTATAAGATCATTTGTGGAAGAGTCTTCATGATGGGTGCCACTCTTTAGATATATCAAAAACTATTGGCCATGTTGATTATATCTTTGTGTGCTTATGGTCATGATGCAGGACCGTCTTGGGTTCTTTGGGAATCTGGATCAACGAAAAATATGTTTTCTTTTGTTCATTAGCTTGTTTGGAGGTTGCTTGGTAAAGTGCTCGGTAACTACTATGGCTCAGTTACTTGTTCTACCTTTCTTTACCAATGGGTCTCGATGAACCTTCTGGCTGCTCTGTTGGGTTTTCATTGAGTTTTTTTTTATGTTTCTCGGTTACCTTCTTACTGAGTTGTTCATGTTGCTCTGTCGACTTCTTACCGAGTTGTTAATCCTGATCTGGTTGACTTCTGTAGTTAATTTTCATAGCATAATTAATGTGGGATCTCTCATTGGGATATGTGTGGACCTAAATCTAGGTTGTTTCTATTTCCTATGTTGGATATGAGTGCCGACCTCTTTGGTGGACTTTTCTATATATTTGGTTTTTGTTCTTAGTTTAAGTAGTAGTTTTAGTATCAATTTTAGAAATAGAAGATTAAGTGTTAGCATATTTGGATGTTAGGTCTTTGACCTTGCATGTAGCAAGACTACCCTATAAAAATTTGAATGTATATGGCAAAAACTGGGAAGGCCTTATAGCCTGACATGTAATAAGTTTAAGGAAATAATGAAAAGCATATGTTATTTCTTCTCTCCTTGTTGTGTTGTTGCTTCCCTGTTGTTCTACAATTTAGATTGGATAGTTGGGAGTGCCTTGGCCCCATTCTCGTTTCCCCTCCTTGCATCAAGTGGTATCAAAGAAAAGGTGAAATCTAGTTTCCTTATTGGAAGCCCTAACCTCGTTGGTTGATATTATTGTGGGGTAGCAGATTGTGATATCACCTACAATTACTGAGGGCTTCAAGATGGTTCATGGGAGAGGAAATGCAGACCTAGATCTAGCTAATATGTTAAGATAGATGGTTACAAGATTGGAAGCTGTTGAGATAGCCCAGCGTAGAGGAAGACATCTTGAAGATGTTGGTGATGATGAATTGATAGACTGGATAAGTGAGATGGATCAAGAAGAAGAGAGATTCATGTGAGCATTGACAAGTTTGAAGTCGAGACCTCAGGTTAATCCTCCTTTGTATATTGTAAAATTGGATTTTGATGAATTGATAGACTAGATAACCGAGATGGAAAATACTTTGAGTATTAGAATGTATCAAAGGAGAAGAAAGTAAAGATTAGAAGTATGAAGTTGAAAGGTCATGCATCCTTGTGGTGGGAGCATCTGCAATTCAATCAAAAGAAGAAGGGAAAAGACAAGATCAAGGTATGGGATAAGATGATAAACAAATTGAAAGGAAAATTTCAACCTTTTGATTACCAGATTAACCTAATTAGGAGAATGCAATGATTGAAGTGGAAAGATAGCTTGATAAAAGATTACACTGAGGAATTCTATAGATTAGCCATCAGATCTGGACATGTTGAAGATGAATGAAAGAATAGAAAGGTATTTTAATGGATTAACAAGTTATATACAAGATGAGATCAACTTGGTCAAGATGGAGAGCATTGAAGAGACATATCAATTTGCCTTAAAAGTTGAGGAGAAATTGAAAACTAAGGTATGAACAAAGACAAAGAGGTAGAGTAGTAGATTCCCTAGAGGAATAGGTAGATCTCATAGTGAAAATAGTAGATTTGAACCAGACAAGACAATTTTAGACACATTTCAAGACACAGGAAAGACCGAATGGAAAGGTGGAAGTTAATTATGAGGAAGAGGCAACTACTCCTGAGGTGGTTATAGTAGAAGAGGGTTTCAAGGAACTTGTTAGAATTGTGGTGAAGAATGACATTAATATTTTGAATGTACATATGCAAGTAAGAAAGTTGGTAGCAATAGAAATGCTTTGTTTCAAGAAGATTCATTGAATTAACTTGAGAAGGAAGGAAATCTAATCATTAGAAGGATACTTTGGAGTGAGAAAGATAAGAAAGATCCTTTTAGGAAAAAATATTTCAAGACCATATGTAGAGTTGCAGATAAATTTTGGAAGGTAATTGTTGATAGTGGAAGCCCAGAGAATCTAGCATCTGAGGAGATGGTCACAAATTTGCAGTTGGAAATATTGAAGCCTCTGAAGCCCTACAAATTTCATGGATCAAGGATGAGCATACATTAATGATGAGTGAACAATGTTTTGTGAATCTGAAAATTGGAAAGTATGATGATAAGGTGTTGTGTGATATTATGCTAATGGATTTTTGTCATATTTTGTTGGGTGGACCTTGGCAGTATGATAGACATGTTATACCTAATGGAAGAGTGAATAGATATACTATTTGGGTTGATGGTAAGAAACAAGTCTTGTTAACTTTTGTGGAAGAATCTGCTGATGATATATGTATATCTATGAATTTTTTTTTGATGGAAGGTAGACACTTTCTTAAGGATTTGAAAATAAATGATGCTTGTTATGCTTTGATTCCTAACAAACCAAGTAAGAATACAGAAGACAAAATTTTTGTAGAGGTTAAGAAATTGTTCATAGTGTACAAGGAATTCATTTCAAATAATACCCCAGATGGTTTTCCATCGATGAGAGATATTAGTCATTGTATAGATCTAATTCCTAGAGCTAGTGTACCAAAAAAGGCACCACATCAGTTGATACCGACTAAGAATGAAGAGCTTAACCAAACAGCTCATGAGTTTTTCAACAAGGTTTTAATCAGAGAAAGTTTAAGCCCATGTGGAGTACCATCTATATTGGCACCTAAGAAAAATTGAGAATGGGGAGTGTGGACTGGTTCAAGAGCAATCAATAAGATCATAGTTAAGTATATGCTTTTTATACTGAGGATAAATGATATAATGGATTGTTTGAGTTAAGCAAGATATTTTACCAAAATTGATTTGAAGCGTGGATATCATCATATCAAAATCAGAGAAGTTAATGAGTGGGAGACTTCTTTCAAGACAAAAGAAGGTTTCTATGAGTGGTTGGTTATTCCTCTTTGTTTAACTAATGCACCAAGTACATTTATAAGGTTAATGAATGAAGTTTTGAAGAAATTCTTGACTAAATGTGTGATTGTATATTTGGATGATATTTTGATGTGTAGTAAGACTAAACAAGAGCATTTGATGCACATAAGATGAGTATTTTAGAGATTGAAAGAGGAAAAGTTGGTGATAAATCTGAAAAAGTGTTACTTCATAAAAGAAAAACTTGTGTATTTAGGTTTTGTGATTTCAGCTGATGGATTGAAGATGGATCCTCATAAGGTTGAAGCTATACTTAGTTGGTCTATGCCTATGAATGTCAGTGAGGTAAGATTGTTTCATTGATTGGCAAGTTTTTACATGAAGTTTATAAGAAGTTTCAGTTCTATTTGTAATGCTATGACTGAGACAATCAGAGGAGACAAAAAAGAATTGAAATGGACACATGCAGCTGATAAGAGTTTTGAGACTTTGAAGCAAAAGATTGTTGAATTACATGTGCTAGACTTACCTAATTTTAATAAGGCATTTTAAGTTGAATGTGATGTAATTGGCAGTGCAATAAGAGTTGTATTGACTCAAGAAGGTAAACATGTTGCTTTCTTTATTAAAAAGTTGAATCATGCTAAAAGGAAATATATGTATATGATCAAGAATTCTATGCTATTATTCAAGATATGAAGAAATAGAGACATTATTTGATGCTGAGCGAATTTGTGTTGTATATTGATCATAAGGCTTTAAAATATCTGGGTAGTCAGAATAAGTTCAATCAAAGGCATATGAAATGGGTATAGTATTTGTAGAGTTTCACATTTGTGATTAAACATTTAAGAATGGAGTTTCTAACCGAGTTGCTGATGTATTGAGTAGAAGAAGATCTTTGTTGGCTTGAATGACAATTGAAGTTCTTGGTTTTGATGACATAAAGAATTTGTATGAAAATGATACTAATTTTTCTAAGTAGTGGAGAGTGTGCAGAGCACCTATTCCAAATAAATCAAGTAAGTATGACGACTATTTCATTCAAGAAGATATGTTGTTCAAAGGTATTTAGTTGTGCATATCAAGAGGATCAATTAGAACTAATTTGATAAAGGAAAAACATAGTAGTGGTTTGGCTGGACATTTTAGTCTTGATAGAACATTGAGTTTTTGTAAGGAAATGTATTTTTGGCCTCAGGTGTATAAGGATGTTCATAAATTTGTGGATTTTGTTAAGGTACAAAAGGATTAATTCATAATACTAGGTTGTATACACCGATTACTATTCCTGAGAAATCTTGGAGTGATATCAGCATGGATTTTGTTCTTGGCTTACCGAGGAAAGCAAGAGGTAATGATTCCATATTTGTTGTAGTGGATAGATTTCTAAGATGTCATATTTCATACCATGTACAAAAACATCAGATGCAGTACATATAGTAGATATTTTCTTTAAGGATATTGTCAGATTGCATGGATTACCAAGGAGTATCATCTATGACCAAGACAGTAAGTTTGTCAACTATTTTTGGAAAACACTTTGGAATAAGTTGGACACCAAGTTGAAGTATAGTTATACATTTCATCTATAGACTAATGGACAAACATAGGTTATAAACTAAGGTTTGGGTAACTTGTTAAGATTCTTAGTTGGAGACACACTGAGTAATTGGGATATGAGATTAGCACAAGTAGAGTTTGTATAGAAGAGTTCAGTAAATAGAAGTATTGAAAAGATACCTTTTGAGTTTTTTCATGGCACACAACCAAGAGGTATATTAGTCTTGAGAGACACTGCTGAAGAAGAGAAAAGAAGTGGTGAAGAAAAAAAAAATGTTTAGTTCATGAAAACATTGCATGAGGATGTAAAACAAAAGTTGGAGAAAAGTAATAAAAAATGCAAGGATAGTTTAGATAGATCAAGGAGACATAAAATTTTTGAAGTTGGTGATGCAGTAATGGCTCATTTGAAGAAAGGAAGATTTCCTATTGGAAAATATGATAAATTGAAAATTAATTAATTTGGTCCTTGGAAAATATTGAGAAGATTTGATAGCAGAAATGCTTATGAAGTAGAATTACCTGATGACATAGATATATCACCCATATTCAATATTTTAGAATCGTATGAATATCATGAACCTAATGAAGAAGTGATAGTACCAAGTGATTATCCAAAGAAACAGATAGAGGAAGTTGAACAGATTTTGAAACAGAGAGTTCGCAGAAGTACAAGAGGAAAGGAATACATGGAGTATCTAATAAAATGGAAGAACAGTTTGATTGAGGACTTATCTTGGATTTCTCTATCAAGTCGGATTCATTTCAGGTTGAACCTAACACATGATTTGAGGAATCATTTCTTTTAACCCCAGGTGTCTGATGCAGGAGCATCTTGGGTTCTTTGGCATTCAGGATCAACCAAAAATATGTTTTCTTTTTTTCTTTAGCTTGTTTAGAAGTTGTTTGGTAAATATAGTTTCTCAGTTACTTGTTATATCTTACTTTACCAAAAGGTCTTGGTGAACCTTCTAGCTGCTTGGTTAGGTTTTCACTGAGTTGTTTATGTTTCTCAGTTACCTTCTTACCGAGTTGTTCCTGTTTCTTGGTCAGCTTCTTAGCGAGGTTTTTATCCTGATCTTACTAACTTCTGCATTTAATTTTCATAGCGTAATAAATGTGAGGTCTTTCATTGGGATATGTGTGGACCCAAATTTGGCTCATCATTATTTTGTATGTTGGATATGAGTGTTGACCTCTTTGGTGGACTCTTGTATATATTTGGTTTCTATTCTTAGTTTAAGTAGTAGTTTTAGTATCAATTTTGGATATAGAAGATTAAGTGTTAGCATATTTTGATGGCAGGTATGTGACCTCACATGTATCAATACTACTCTATAAAAATTTGAATGTGTATGGCCAAAACTGGGAAGGCCTTACAGCACGACATGTATTGAGTTTGAGGAATTAATGAAAAGTATCTAATGTTTATTCTCTCCTTGTTATGATATTGATTTTGTGTTGTTCGACAAGTTAGATTGGATAGCTAGGAGTTCCTTGGGCCCCTATTCTCCTTTCCGCTCCTTGCATCAATTCAACACATAGTTTGAAATAAGAATGCACTTCTTTACTAACCTTAAATACATTTTGGTTGAAGAGTTGATCATTAGTTAACCTTTCAACTTCTAGAACAAGATAATTCCTCAATATGCATGTACATGGTGGTCATTATAGATTATGTTTCTTTGAGGGCTTGGAGTTCCTAAAAAAATCCTTTTTCTATTTCATATTCATATTGGCTTGATTTGTTCTTTTTCTAGATATTATATTCAAAATATATGGAAATTATTATCTATATGATATTCAACCATCTTAGTTTTAAGATGTGTTTCTCCTCCATATGATCATGTTGGAATTGTAGGATCACTAAAAGGGGGTGAATAAAAAATGTATAAAACTTTTCAACTTTTATCTTTAAATTAATGATGTATATGCAATGATTACTTTTATTCTTAATAGATGTATGTGATTTTGACTCAAGATTTAAAAAAAAAAAAAAAACATACACACATTTAGATCATAAACACCTTTTTTTTAGTAAAACCCTCAGGGCCAAAAACTACTTTCACAAATCCTTTTATATTGCCTCGCTTAGAAAATGTGCCTCACATAGCATACATTAGGCCTCACATAGCCAAACTACCTCACATAGCATAACGACCTCACCTAGCTATTCTTTAGAGCACTGACCCTAGGAGCACTAACCCCTTATAGTTATAGGAACACTTATTCCAAGGAGAAATGACACCTCTCTTTTTTAGGAACACACATTCCAAGGAGCACCTACACCTGCATAAAATTCTTTGAACATTATGAAAAGGGGTTATTTAGTCTATTTGCATACACATTCCACTTGCTACAAATTACAACCATAGAAATCTCACATCTACTATAAAGCTCTTTCCTTCACTATCTATTCACGTCAAGAAATATAATGTCTTTCATTCCTTTAGTAATGGATATTCAATTTGTTCAATATTTCTTGTAATAAACATGACATATTGGAAAATACAATTGAAAAAATTGTTATATTGCTATTGTTGGTAAACCTTAACTAGTAAGATTGTGTCTATCTTGTAAAGGGACATGTCAATTAATTGATGTATAAGATTTGGAAAGGAGAGATAAAAAGAAGACCTAGCGAAATGGTTGAGTTATGTGAAACAACAATGGGTACTTGATGAGATCTGACCTTGAAAATGTAATATATTGTTTATCTTAAGTCTAAGTGAAGTTTGGATGACTACAAGATTAGTCTTGACCGAGTTATAGAGAAGAAGATTAATAAACTTAAGTTTGTGTCGAGTGATGCAAGTGTCAACTGAGTGCCATTATATGCCAAGAAAATTTTGTATCGATCGAGAATCAATATTTGCTAAGTGTCAGAGAATTACCGAACTATTTAGTGATGACTGGGAGAGAGTGCACACTATTGATCGAGTGTCATTATTATGATAGTTTGAGAGAGATTTGAGATCCCATCTGACATAGTTGATTTTCTTGGGATATGTGAATTGTATTTAAGATAAGGATGATTTTTGTGGAGAATTAAATTAGCATTTAATATATGTTTAACCATTTTTATTTATGGATTCAAGGAGTTTTAGGATGTATTCTACAATGTAGATGGAAATGAAATGTTGGAAGGATTCATTAGATTTGACCTAACCCTAAGATCTAGGGTAATGATTAAGAAGCAATAGATCAAGTTACCTAATCAAAGAGGTATAAGATTAACCTAATTTTAGGTAATGTGTGTGTGGTATCAAGTTAATATAGTTGATTGGAAAAAATCTAAGAAGAAGGAATAGAAGGTTGAAGAAAGCAGTACAGGAGTGCACAATGCTGATTGCTTGGAGGATTAATGAGAAGATCTAAATGATAGAGATGACAATTAAGGATAGTCAGTGAATTAGCATTTTGAGCTATAATTGGATCTATATTTGTAAAGTGAGTAGTATGTTTCAGATCACAATTTTCTATTACTTTTTAACCATTGTATTAGTTGCAAAATCCTTTTAAACAAGGTTGACCTAATAGTCATATTGTCAAGTCCTTTAATAAAGGTGACATTCTAATGGAATGGTGTAAGCCCTCTAACATGGATCACTTTTAATAGGGTGATTAAATCCTTTAACATGGTCACATTTAATAGTGTGTATTGTAAGCTTTAACTTGGTTGGCTTTTCACAAAGCTCAATTAAAAAGAGTGAAAAATTGGTAGCATGTTACTGGTGTTTTTTCCCATATTGGGTTTCCACATTAATTCATGGTGTCATACTTGTGTGAATTTTATTTTATGTGTTGTAGAGATAAGAGTTTTATATTCTACAAGTCGATTACATTAGGAAGAAACTTGTAAGTTTATATTGTTGATTAAATGCTATAGAGACTGAGTGGATTAATGGGTGGATCTGAGTTGGTTGAAGTGTTTGAAAGTTTAATTGGTACATGTGGACCTAGGATAAATAATTCACCCCCTTTGAGTTATTTTGAATCATTCTAATAATTGGTATCAAAGCTTTATGGTGCTTGTACAAAAAATTCTGAAGGTACTTGAAGCTAAAGATCAAGATGTATAAAAAGGAGGTACTGAAGTTGAAAAAAGAGAACTTCCCTACATGGAAAATTTTGATGAAGCTACACCTAGCTGGAATTGGAGATGCTAAAAAATACTATGTGGAAAATGACTACATAACAATGCCTACTGTTATGAGAGCTTAGTAGATGAAAGAAAAATGGGAATAAAACCAAGCAATATTGGATATTACATCAATGCTAACCTATACTAAATTTGAAGATATGTGGGATACATTGAAAACTATCTATGAACGTGATAAAAATGTACTAAGAGCCAAATTTGAAAGCTTGAGTTATAATTTTGATGAAATGAGAATGCAAGATGGTGAAACTATTGTTCAGTGTTGTAGCTGAGTTAAGGAGCTTGTAAATCCTATTAGAGGAGCTAATGAAACTATTAATGGTGATATTTTTATTAGCAAGGTACTAAGAACCTTACTTCCTATATATGTTATTAGAGTATCTGTTATAAAAGAGATAAGATGTACTCCTAGTAACAAATAAAAGAGATAAGATGTAGACTCACTACTTTTGAAATGTCAAATTTTGATAATTTCACTCCTAATCATGTTCATTATGCATTCAAATCACAATTGACTCCTCATAAATCAAAGAAAGGTAAGGAAAGACATGTGAATAGTGACAGTGATACTTCTGATGAAGATCTTGATGAACTTCAAGCACTTATGGACATAAGACTATCGAGAGGAAGAGGAAAATTCAAAGATAAACTTCCTATAATATGTTTTTCATGTAACAAAGTTTGTCATATTGTTGCAAGATGTCCTGATAGGAATGAAAAGGATGAAACAAGAGAAAGAAAGTATAAAGACAAAAGGGATGACATATATTTCAGAAGGTATAAGGACTATAAGAACAAACATAAGAAATCCTGCTATATTGTTGAAGAAGAAACTGATAGTGAATCTAATAAATCTGATGACAATGATATAGAAGTTGTTTATGTTTTTATGAAAGATGATTCTAAAGAAGATAAGAAAATTGCACTTTTTTCATATATGAGTAAATGTGATAGATGGATAATTGATAGTGGTTTGTCACATCACATGACTAGTGATAAAAGTAAATTTGAAACCTTAAACTATTGCAAAGGTGGTAGTGTTAAGTTTGGTAATGATGAATCATGTCTTGTAAAAGGAAAAGGATCAATAAAACTAACTAATAAGATCATATGTGACAATTCCTATTGGGTTGAAGGACTAAACTCTAGTTTTTTTAGTGTTTCTCAGTTGAATACCTCTGGATACTGAATTGATTTTTATTACAGAAAAGATAGAATCTTCAATGCTACTGGTGAATTGATTGGAAGTGCAGAACAGACACGAGGTAATTTGTTCTATCTTGATTTATCAAATGAGACATGTTTGTTTGAATAATATTATGATATATGGTTATGGCATAAGAGGTTATATCATGTGAATGTTGACAATTTGGTAAACACTAGGAAGATGAAAGGAGTAAGAGGGTTACCAAGATTGAAGAAACCTTATAATGTTATGTGTAAGCAATGTCAATTGGGGAAAATAACAAAGTCTAGTTTTAAGATAAA
Organism: Thuja plicata; assembly: GCA_018584345.1. NCBI lineage: Eukaryota > Viridiplantae > Streptophyta > Pinopsida > Cupressales > Cupressaceae > Thuja > Thuja plicata. Next base: position 2,719,371 of record MU227945.1, on the reverse strand, counting down.
AACCTGTACTTTTGATAATGTTTTGGAATTGGTTCATTTTGACATTTGTGGACCTATTGGAGTAGAAAGCTACTAAGGTGATAAATATTTCATAATATTTATTGATGATTACTCTTGGATGATGACTATAATGTTTCTCAAAGGAAAATCTAATGCTTTTTAGTTTTTTAAGTGGTATTTGGAAAAAGTTGAATAAGAGATAAGTAAGAACTTGAGAGGTCTGAATCTGATAGAGGAGGAGAGTTTATATCAAATGAGTTCAACTTATTCTTTAATGATAGAGGAATTAAAAGACAGATGTCTACTCTAAGGACTCTCCCATAGAATTACATAGCTTAGAGAAGGAATAGATCAATAATGAATTGTGCTAGAACACTGATGATAGAAAATAATGTTGCACAAAAGTACTAGAGAGAATTTGTAAGGACAACAGTCTATACCTTGAACTGATTACATGTCAAGAAAGGTATTGATATTACACCTTATGATTTATGGTATGGTTATGCACCTAATGTTAAATATTTAAAAGTTTTTTGGAGCAAATGTTATATACTAAAGGAGAATAGAAATAGAAAATTGGATGCTAAAAGTGATGAAGGCATATTCCTAGTTTATTACACTAAGAGAAAAACATATAAGTGTTTGAATTCTAACACTAACAAAGTTGTAGAAAGTGCAAATGCTAGAATTGATGAATATGCGAAAAAGAATGAAGTGGAATGCAAGACAGAACCTTAAGATTATAGATCTTTCATTTATATGAATGAAGGAGAACTCAACAGGGTGCCTAAACTAGAAAAAGAAGTTGTCAAACAAAAGAATGATGCTGCCAGGCAATAGTAAGAAAATATCGACATACAAAAAGATGTTTTTGAGTATCAAGAGGAAATTGTTAAGCAATCTGAGAATGAAACAGAGACACAAAATGAACCTGAAATTAACTTTGATTATGAATCTAAGGATGAACAACAAGAGAAAAGAAGACTAGAGCCTACCCTAGAAAAGTATGTAAGAAGACATCATAAACCAGATCTAATTATTGGAGATAAAAATTTAGAGGTCATGACAAGAAACAAATTGAAAAATTAGACATGTTTATTATGTGAATTTGAACCAAAATTAGTGAAATATGCTTTAGGTAATGAAGATTGGATACAGGCGATGAATAAAGAAATTGAAAAAATTGAGAAGAAAAAAATGTAGACACTAGTACCTAGACCAAAGGAGAAGAATGTTATTGGAACAAAGTGGGTATTTAGAAATAAGTTGAATGAACATGGAGAAGTTATAAAATATAAGGCAAGAATAGTATGCAAAGGTTATGCACAAGAAGAATTCATTCACTATGGTGAGAGATTTGCCTCAGTTGCTAGATTGGAAGGAGTTAGAACTCTACTGGCTTATGCAGCTTACAAGGGATTCAAGGTATATCAAAATGGATGTCAAATCAAAATTTTTGAATGGAATACTAGAAGAAGAGGTATACATTGAACAAGCTAAAGGATTTGTTGATTCAAGAAAGAAGAATATTTTTTGCAAGCTACATAAAGCATTGTATGGATTGTAGCAAGCCCCTAGATCATGGTATGAGAGATTTCACAATTACTTAGTCAAGATTGGATTTATAGGGACACATGACAACAGTAATCTATACTTAAAGTCTGAGAAAGGTAAAAGGATATTATTAGCTAAAATATTTTTTGATGATATCATATTTTAAGGATAAGATGTTTTATGCCAATTATTTGCAAAAGAGATTCAAAGTTAATTTGAGATGTCTATGTTTGGAGAAATCAAATTCTTTGTCGGTTTGCAAGTATATCAAATGAAGAAAGGTATCTACATTACAAAATCTAAGTATATCAAGTAGATAATGCATTTTTTTTTGGCATGGAGGACTCCAGACCTATACTTGTACTCCTATGACTACTAGACAAAAACTATCAAACACTGATAAGACAGCTCAAGTGAATCAAACTCTATATATAGATTAATGATTTCAAAAACAAAAATATGTTGTCCATATTAGACCAGATATTGCATTAGCAGTTGGACTTGTTGCAAGATTTTCTACGAATCCTAAAGATAGTCACTTGATGGAAGTGAAAAGGATTTTGAGATATTTGAAGGGAACATAGGATTATGGATTATATTTCAAGAAGAATGAGAACTTTGAACTGATAGTTTACACAGATGCAGATTGGGAAGGTAATGTTGATGATAGAAAGACAAAAAGTGAAGGTGCATTCTTTTTTGGAAGGAGATTAGTCTCTTTGACAAGAAAGAAACAAAACTGTATTTCTCAATCTACAATAGAGGCTGAATATGTCATAGCAACAATGATTTGTTCAAACATAGTGTAGATCAAGAAATTGTTAAAAGGTATGTAGGAGGAGATCATAGAACCAGATGTTATTTTTTGTGATAATACTAGTGCTATTAATATTTGAAAGTACCTTGTGATGCATACAAAGACCAGGCATATTGCTATCAAGTACCATTACTTGAGAGAGTTGGTACAAGACAAAGAAGTACAACTTGAATAAGTTAATATAAAGGAACAATTGGTAGATATATTTACTAAGGCTTTACCTAAGGATGCTCATGAGTATCTAAGAGGAAAATTAGGGGTGATTCTCTTATCTGAGGCTAACTGATATCATATGAAGTGGTTGAGCCAAATGTATTACATAGAATATCAGACAGATTGATGCAAAAGGTGGTCACACTTTAGGAGTTTCCTCAAGCTGTGAAGTGTTAAAGAAAAAGATGTTGATCAGTCATAACAAAGATGACAGAGGTAGCATAGAATTTAGAAACCGGACGTAAAGATATCTACATGATGAAGATGTATGTCTTTGGCATTATTGTCAAAGAGGGAGAATAAGACATGAAAATAATGAGGGGGATATACTATGAGGGAGATATTTAGAGGGAGAGTACACAAAGATAAATCTATCCAAGAGGGAGACAATATTTGTAATGGAGATTAGCTAAGGACATTAATGAAAATGTCTATACAAAACATACTTTTTGGATTGTTTGGGAACCTTGCATATGTTGTTTGTTTGCATGTGTTTTCCATCAATGCCAAAGAGGGAGATTTTTGGAAACTAAAATTGAAACAATTGTTATATTTTCATTGATGTCAAACCTTAACTGGTAAGACAATTGTTATCTTGTAAAGTACCATATCAATTGATTGATGAAGAAAATTTGAAAAGGAGAGATAACAAGAAGACCTAGGATATAGTTAACTTATGTGAAACTAAAATTGGTACTTGATGAGATCACACCTTGAAAGGTAATTTATTTTTTTATCTTAAGTCTAAGTGAAGTTTAGATGACTAGAAGATTAGTCTTGACCAAGTTATAGAGAAGAAGATTAAGAAACTTAAGTTTGTGCCGAGTGATGCGAGTGTCGACTGAGCACCAATATATGCTAAGAAAATTTAGTGTCAACCAAGCATCCATATTTTCCAAGTGCCATAGAATTACCAAGTTATTTTGTGATGACTGAGCGACAATGCACAATATTGATCAAGTGTCAGTATTATGACAGTTTGAGAGAGATTTGAGATCCCAGCCGACATAGTTGAATTCCTTGGGATATGTCGAGCATATTTAAGATAAGGATAATTGTTGTGGAGAATTAAACGAGCATTTCATATATGTTTAACCATTTTTATGTATGGATTCAAGAAGGATTTTTAGGATGTATTCTACAATGTAGAGGGAAACAAAATGTTGGAAGGATTTGTTGGATCTAAGATAACCCTAAGATCTAAGGTGATGATTACGTGAAAATAGTTCGAGCTACCTAATTAGAGAGGTATAAGATTAACCTAATTGTAGGTTATGTGTGTGTGGTATGAGGTTAATCTAGTTGATTAAAAAAATCTAAGTAGAATGAAGAGAAGGCTGAAGAGACAAGTACATGATTGCACAATGGTGATTTATTGAAGGATTTTCAAGAAGATCTGAATGATAGAGATGAAAATGAAGGCCAGTTAGTGAATTATAATTTTGAGCTATAATTGGACCTATATTTGCAAAGTGATTTGTATGTTTTAGATCACAATTTGTTAATAAGAAATTAACAATTTTTGGACTTGATTGTGTTATGAATTTTTTCATCGACGTTTTGAATCACACTTCATGATCCATCATTAGTATGAGCAATAAGAGTAACTTTATAACTATTCTATGAGTTGATAAATAATTTTAAACAAGGTTGACCTAACAATCATATTGTTAAATCCTTTAATCAAGGTGGCATTCTAATGGAATGGTCTAAGCCCTCTAACAAGGCTCACTTTTAACATGGTGATTAAATCCTTTGTCTGGGTCACATTTAACAATGTGTATTGTAACCTTTAACCGGGTTGGCTTTTTACAGAGCTCACTTTAGAAGAGTGAAAAATTGGTAGCATATTACTGGTATTTTTTCCCATATTGGGTTTTCATGTTAAATCCCAGTGTCATACTTGTGTGAATGCTATTTGATGTTTTGTAATGTTAAGAGTTTTATATTATGCAAGTATATTACATTAGGATAGTAAAGTGCAAGTTTATATTATTGGTTATCCCCAATTTGAAGAAATAAAAGACTGTAAAGCTGCAAAAGAAATGTGGGACACACCGGAAGCTATGTATGGAGGTTATACAAATGTAATAGGAGCCAAATCTGAAATATTGAGAGGTAAGTTTGATGAAATGAGAATGTTAGATGGTGAAACTATTGTTGAGTATTGTAGCCAAGTTAAGGAGGTTGTGAATGCTATTAGAGGAGCTAATGGATCTATTAATGATGATATTGTTATTACTAAGGTATTGAGAACCCTAATTCCTATTTATGCTATTAGAGTATCTACTATAGAAGAACTAAGATGTACTCCTAGTAGCAACTTAACTCTAGAAGGTTTAGTTGGTAGACATAATACTTTTGAGTTATCAAAATTTCATAATTTCACCCCTCACAATGTTGATTTTGTATTCAAAATAAAATTGACTCTTCATAAATCTAGGAAAGGAAAAGAAAGACATGTGAACAGTGATAGTGACACTTCTAATGATGATCTTTATGAACTTAAGGGACTTATGGATAGAAGACTACCGAGAGGAAAATGAAAACTCAAAGATAAACTTACTATAACCTACTTTTCATGTAACGAAGCTGGTCATATTGTAGCAAGATGTACTGATAGGAATGACAAGGATGAAAGAAGAGAAAGAAAGTAAAACAAAAAAAGGGATAAAATAGATTTCAGAAGGTATAAGGACTATAAAGAAAAATGTAAGAAACCCTATTATATTGCTAAAGAAGAAATTGATAGTGAGTTTGATAAATTTGATGACAATGATATAGAATTTGTTTATGTTTCTATGAAAGATGATTCTGATGAGGATGAGAAAATTACAATTATTTCATATATGAGTATAGGTGATAGATGGATAATTGATAGTGGTTTCTCACATTATATGACTAGTGATAAGAGTAAGTTTGAAACCTTAAATTATTGTAGAGGTGGTAGTGTTAATTTTGGTAATGATAAACCATGTCTTGTGGAAGGAAAAGGATCAATAAAATTGACAGATAAGATCACATGTGGCAATGCTTATTGGGTTTGTAAATAAATAATGGTGTAAATTAGGGGGGTGACAAAATTTGAAGATATCTTGTAAAATAATATTCAAAAAACCTCTCATCATCACAAATTTGTGGAGGCTAGTGACTACTGTAGAGCCAGGTATGTTTATAAATGATGTGGTTTATGTTACTCAATATGAGTTTTGAAAGTTGTCATTAGTATTCAAGTATTCAATTCTCTAGTCAGTAATAGAGTCAAAGACAGACTAGTCGGTAATGATCACTGAGTGCACTGATCAAGCATAGAATTAACCAAGTACAGTGATCACTGAGCAACAGGCTTATCGAGCATGTAGTATACACTGAGCACACAGTTTACATTGAGATACACAAGGAACACTGAGCACCGAGAGATAGTATTTACCAAGTAAACTAGTGGTTACATAAAAGTTTGAATGGGCATATCAATCTAGTTAACAAATTTTTGCTGAGCTGGATAATGGTTTACATTGATCAAGGATGGCATTAATTATGCATGCATTATTTAATTGTTTATATTTGCTATGTATAGATGATCAAGGTAAATTTTGTACACCATTGATCTTAGGTTTTCTAAGATATTGTAAAACAATAATTAGGTCAATAGGTTTGATATATGTAAGGACAAGATGTCATTTTTTAATTAATGATAAAGTAGCCACAATACTAAGGACATCATGAGATCAACCAAGGGTTTTAGAAGGACTACATTGCAACATTCAATTTTTAAAAATAGAGATAAGGCTACTGAGCAGTACAAAAGGTATTATCAGTTAGAGTAAGATGATAAATTCATTATAGTTAAAGGATCTTGAGAGGAACCTCCTTACAGCAATATGGTGAGAATGCACGAAATAACAGAATATAGAGCAATAGCAGAACTCAGAATGAATATATTGATCGCGGGCCACTTCGAGGGGGTAACCTCCTTTGAGCAAGCTCAATACAATAAATTCGTTGGT
>MU227945.1:2671213-2681436 GCA_018584345.1 Thuja plicata | reverse complement strand
GAAGTGACCTGAATTAAATGCAACTTATCTTGCTGATACAGATCTCTGTTCTGCGCCAATAGATCCTTACTGATCAAATATATCTTTGCAGAACCTCAAGGATATCTCTAATCCTTCATCAGAATTTGCACATTCCTGCTTCTTCACATTTCCACACTTCTCACTCTTCTGAATTCACAACTTGATCTTTCATATATACCCTTCAGGTTATCTAGTCGGCTCAATTACAAGTTTCAATTAATAAATATTACATTAGTCGGCTGCATAAACATTTCACAAATAACATCCTTCGTAGGCCGACACTGTCCAGAAATGATATTCCAGTGTTGACCAACTGATGCTCGGTGAACACTGTAGATTCTGTGAAAATCCTTTGGTAACCGAGTGAACTCGGTAAGGTCTAACTTTCCTTCACATATTCTTTGATGACCGAGTGAACTCGGTAAAGACTGAATTTCTTTTTTTGACTGAGTGAGCTCGGTAGTAACTAACTTCTCGGTATAGTATTCTGGAGCACTTGGTAGACTCTGTAAATAGCTTCTCTTACTGTCTGAGCTCGGTAGACTTGGTTAACTGCCTTGCTGAACATTCTGAGCTTGGTAGACTCTGTCTAATGACTGATATGACATTTGTGTAACATCAAGGACAATACAAAATTAAACAATTGTTTCCAACAATGGTTATTACTAAAGCACTCACAATTCTACATAAGTTATGTACATTAGATCACTTCACTACCGAGCTTAGTGAAAAGATGAAGAAATTAGATGATGATCTAAATGTTAGTGCAAACAGTCTTACAACTGAGAAACATGCATTTCAAATGCATTACACCAAGGTTCTACAAACACAATGGTTGAGACTTGATTTGAAGAAGGAAGAGGACCAAAAAAGAGAAGAGGTAACTAAGCTTTACGCTATGTTACTACCGCCTTTAGTGTTGATGCAGAAATATGTGACAATGACAAAGAATGTTATTGCCAGCCTAGAACTATTAGTAACAGAGAGCATATATGATATGCATGCTCAATTGAACTTGAAATAGTTGACCATTGAGCATTTAAAGGAGGAAAGGGAGAAGCTAATGAAAAATAACTAGAAGACCCATACTCACATTTTTAATAGTCAGTAATGATCACTGAGTGCAGAGTTAACCTAGTGCATTGATCAAGCAAAGCTTTAACCAAGTACAGTGATCACCAAGCAACAAATATACCAAGCATGTAGTATAGACTGAGCACATAGTTTACACCAAGATACACAAGAAACACTGAGCACCAAGAGATAGTAATTACAGAGTAAACCAATGGTCACATAAAATTTTGAATTAGCACATCAATCTAGGTAACAACTTTCTGCCAAGCTGGATAATGGTTTACATTGATCGAGGAGGACATTAATTATGCATACACTCATTAATTATTTATATCTCCTATGTATAGATGATCAAGGTAAATATTGTACACTGTTGATCATACATTTTCTAAGATATTATAAAACCCTATTTAGGTCAACAAGTTTGATATATGTAAGGATAAGATGTCATTTTGTAATGTATGATGATCAAGTAATGATCAAGTAGCCGCAATACTAAGGAAACCAAGAGATCAGACAAGGGTTTTAGAACAAGGACTACATTGCAATATTCAATTTTGAGAACAAAGACAAGGCTACTGAGTAGTACATAAGGTATTATCAGTCACACTAAGGTGATAAATTCATTGTACTTAAAGGATTTGTATCCACAATCTTGAGATTGTAATTTGTTCAGATCACACATTTTGTTACTCTCTAACAATTGTAACAATTCTAAAATCTCATGACAAAGTAGAATTAACCATCTTTGTATAAACCTCCTAATAGAGTGCACACATACTTTGTGTTTCTAAATCCTCACACGAGGTAGATCTAATCGATGTTATTCTTACTCCTGACAGGGTAAGGTCACTAGAAGTGATAAATCTTTGTAATCTCTAACAAGATACTTTATTACTGCATTAGTGAAGCTTTGTGGGTCTCATCCCCACCGTAGTTTTTACCTTCTAAAAGAGGTTTTCTACAATACCAAAATACTAGTGTCATGTGTACTTAAGTTTCATGAATATTTATTGTTTTTTATATGCATTTACATTTCAATAATGACATTACATGTTTGGTGAAAGTAATCTACTTAGTCGGTTATAACAGGATATGATTACAAATATTTTCTTGAAATTTTTTTAAGGGTACTGATTCACACCTCTCGTCTTAGTACTCACCTTTCTATTATTCCAACAATTTCAATTTGAAATTACTTCTGGAAAGTCTAATACTGAATAATACTTTATTTTTATCTTTTCTCATTCCCTTTCATGGTATATTGTGCAAGTTACAATGGTTTTTCCATTGACGGTTTGAAACCCTCAGTGGGGTAAACAATGAGACTTTAAAATTGTGTTTCTCCAAATATACCAAGTAGAATAGCCCAAAAATTAATGAAATAATTGGTTTTGATATTATTTTTAAGATAATAAAGTGATAGAGCAATATATCAAGTTTTGATCCTATTTTAATGATACCCTATTTGTTATAAAGTTTTTGATTGGTAGAACTAGTAAGAAGAGTTGTTTTTTTGTGGCATTTTCATTGAGTCTAGTACTTTTAATGATGTTTTTATATGGTGCAGGTGTAGGAAAGGTTTTAAATACTCTTTTATATTATTTTTTTCAATTCATAAATCATTATGTGTGTCACTGATTATTAAAAGTCAAAGTTAGACTTAATAAGCATTATAAATTTTATTAATAGATGTCCTTGGAGTCCCCTAATAGTTCATTAAATTAGGGGTATGGAGTGCACTTTAACCATAGGGGAAGCCTTGAATCATTTAAAATTGTGATTTGATAAAACAATAGGTGATTGAATCCATTATATCACTCTTTGACAATTTTGATTTATAGTAGTCATCAGTAAGAGTTATCTATTCTATTTATTAACAAAGGGAGGCTTATTCATGTAAATATATGTTTCCCCTAGTTTTTGATTATTTAGAGAGCTCATCAAATCCTTTTAGGCTTGAAACAAAAATTTACCAATATGATCTTTTGTATGACTATGATCAGACAACAATAGTGGGATGTTGATAAAATAGTCCAGTCTGATTTTCAAACAAAAGTAGGATCTCCTTCATAATGAGAAATGGTCATAGTTTTTTTTAACGAGGTAAGATGAGTGTTGGAAAACCTATATTGGTGATCAAGAATACTTCCAAGTGTTGGATGTTTATAATCACAATTGTTATCAGCCCTAAGGTGCACTTTGCACTGATTCTGTACAAGATATAGTAGTTGTGAGATCTTTCAAACATTGAAGTGTCCTGTAAGTGTAAAGATGGTATGTTGTGATTTTATAGGAAGTCCTTGAAACTAATTGGGACTTTTGAGCACTATAAATCTTATTTTTCATTGATGGTGACTTGTGAATGGAAGTGTGGAAGTTGACATAGGTGAGTGCTATTACAAAACAAAGTTGTATTGTTAAGATTGAATTTCATTTGAATTTATCGCTTAAATAGTTAAATAATGGTACTTTTTTAATACATTTCAATAATATTAGTTGTGTTAGTTTTTATGTGAGCTATGGGCCCTCTACATGATACAATTAATTGAAAAAGGTGAGAGTTTCACCTACAATAGATGGTAATCAATTTTGGGTACCTAAGGGTGCTTTTTCTTCTGAATCAAAGTTACCTATAGATAATACTATGTTATGACACTAGAGACTTGCCCATATTGGGGACAAGGGTCTTAGGACCTTGGAAAATAAAATCCTTTTTGATGCTTTTGATGATTTTAATATTGACTTTGATTTCTTTGAGCATTGAATTTATCTAAAATGATACTGGGCTTAGTTTTACTTTAGTTCTCATAAATCTTGTGGTGTTTTGGATCTTAGTCATTCCGTTATGTTTGGCTCTATAAATGTTCCTTCTATTGTAAAATAACCATGTTATGTTTCATTTATTAATGATTATAGAAGGACCTGGATATATTTTATAAAGATAAAATCAAATGTGTTTAGAGAATTTAATGATTTTAAACCAATGGTTGAATTATAGGGTACAAGGAAATTAAATGTTTGAGAATTGATAATAGTGGTGAATTTCTCTCTAATAACTTTTGTATATTGTGGCATTTAAAGGAGGAAGACAACTCTATATTCTCCATAGAAAAATGGAGTTACAGAAAGGATGAATATGACATTGATGGAGAAGGCTTGGAGTATGTTGAGATATGATACCATTGAATAAAGGTTTTGGGATTCTTTCTACCTGATTAATAGGTCTCCTATATTATATCTTCTTCATAAAACACCTATGGAATCATGGTTAACTCATAAACCTTCATTTAGACATCTTTGATTTTTTTACTGCGAGGCATACGCATGTGTGCCGAAGGAGAAGAAAATAAAGTTGGATAAAATGGCTTTGAAATATATCTTCAGTGGATATAGTCATGGTGTGAAAGGATACAAGCTTTGGGACATTTTTGAACAAAAATTAATTCTTAGTAGAAGTGTTATTTTTATAGAAACTAAGCCTTCTTTCATTGTAAGGCTTCATTGAGATATCTTTTGGTTTTTCACTGTGAGGATTATGCATATGTGTTAAAGGAGAAGAAGAAAATTTGGAGAATGAAGCTATGAAAAATATATTCATTAGTTATATTATGATGGGAGGATCCACTTAGGAATCCACATAGATTTTGAATATTTATTCTTTTTTGGTTCTTTGAGAAACACACTGCTTCTATAAGGAGTTTTAGAACCACTATAGATTTTGATTTTTCTTTTTTATCAATGGACCTTCATGGCCTTTTGGATATTTCTTTTTCATTTTGGATCATATTTTTATTTTTTTACACATCTATTAGACTGGATATGTTGATCCTTGATTGCATATGGATTGCTTGAATTATTGATATTATGTTTGGCGTCCAAATTGCTTGTCAAAAGAATGGGATTCATGGATGGATAGGTATGATATGGAGGCATTTTGGATGGGTGAAAGGTTTTCAAAGCTGTGTTCCTTTTCTAGTCTTTATTTTGGAAAGGGTAGGTCGATTGTGAGATAGAAATTGAAAAAATATGTACAACTAAGATGGATGGAATAGATGAAGGGAAAGGTATATGACTGTATTTATATTTTTTAAGGATACCATTATCTTGAGAGTAAGGTATGTAACCAAGACTATGATCATAATAATTTTATTTGATATGGAAGGGATCTAGTATACCTTTCTCATGGAGGTTTAACCCTTTGACTTGATAAATCTTTGGACTAGTGGGATACTCGTTACTTTGAGAAGAAGGTGTGAGTCCATTTTAGGGTGTATATGGCATGGAGGAAACAATAGGATCATGAAGTGGACCAAACTAGATAAAAGTGGAGCAACCAATTTTATATTTAAAAGGTTCATGAATAAATTTCACAAATTTGTTAGGACCATGTGCGCAATCAGGAAGAATGATGGGATCAAAATTAATTACCCGCATCTAGAAATTGCATGTTCCCAAATAACCACATCAATGACGCATCTACCTCTCATGAATAAATTACCCCTCAAGAAGTCTCCATGTATCCCATAATTCATTTATTGCATAAAGCTTCAAAAGACCAATCTACACCATCTCCATCAAATAAAGCATCAATTAATGACACATTTCATGTTTTCCCCAAGCGATATGCATAAAAAAATTCAATCTAATTAATTTATTAATCCAAATCCCATACTTGATTTAGAAATCTAAGAGCCAATTTCACCATGTGTTCTATTTCCAATCAAAATAGTTTTAGACAGACCCATTTAATGCCCACCTCCCTCAAGCAAAAATATTAATTCCTTCCCAGAATACCTCAAAAATATTCAAACTCATACCTCATATCAAGAGAATGATCCAAAGCACTGTAAATATATCAAAATCAAGATCACAACAACAACCAATCCCATCCAATTTTTGACAAAGATCTCACCATTATAGAGTCTCATAATGATCCCATAATCCCTATCTATCATATCAAAGATAATTCCCTTCTATCTAAATAGAAAATTGTCCTTATAAGTATCATTGATATTCTATTTCCTAAGAAAGAACATGACTTACCTTCCATTCTTTCCAATGGTTCCATTCTAAGTCAAGATCAGAAGACCCTAAAAATAGAGTCCAATTATCCCCTTACAAGTCAAGATCAAAGTAACCCTTCACCTTTAAATCCATTACAAGATACCACCATCCCTTTAGGTCCTCCTCAAGATCTCTCTATTGCTAGTTTTTCCATGAATGTCTCAAGTTAGTTTTTCCTCTTGTGATGCTGAAATAGGAAAAAACATTTTCTGAGACATTGTCAGGTTATCCAAATCTTTGGACATGTATGAATTTGAGTGATGTGATTTATTATTTTATAGAAGTGACATGGTCCCATGAGAGTATGAAGGTCGATATGGGGGTGATGCTCTTTTAATTGGAGGGTCACCTTCTCCATGATACCAAGGTTCAAGGTTCAATGATTGGTGATTAAAATGGGCTAATGTTTTGACTTTTTCATCTTGTAAATTATTCGGATCTTGTTTCAACCATTGAGTTGTGCAATGCTTTTAGATTTTCAAAATTTATGGATGAAAGGATACGCACCTAAAAGAATGACCAATATGACACTAAGGTATGAGAAATAAATGCAACTTATGTTTTTTTAATTTAAGGATGACAATGCAATCTATGTTTTTTGGGATTTTTGGAAATTTTATAATACAACTTAAGGAGGACAATGCAAGAAATGAAAAAATAGGCATAACAATTGTATATTATAAAATAATTATCAATGGTAGGAATCCACTTTAAACATACATTATAATACAAAAAATCCAATCCTTAGGCCAAATCTGATTAATACAACCCAAAAGGATAAAGAGATACAAATGCAAGGCCTAGCTAGAAGGTGAATTTAGGATATTCCTTACGTGAATAGGAGAAAAAGATTGCAAGGGATATATCCTAATGATAAAGGAAATTATTACAAAAAAGATACAATAGAAGATCTGATCTAATATATCAAAGTAAATGTAAGATATAAAAGTAAGAATGAGTGTACCTAAAAATGAGATAAGAAGAAAGGTATTTAGAGGTTGGTTTTCTATCAGATGGAGTTTGAAAAATGTTTGATTTCCAAACCAGGCAATCTACAACCCACAAACCTGAGATCTGCAACTTTCAATTATGCTATGGGAACATGTTCAAAGTGGTTCAACCTATACCTAAGTATAGGTTGAAGATTCAACCTATACCCAAGTATAGGTTGAAGGTTTGACCTATACCCAAGTATAGGTTGAAGGTTCTACCTATACCCAATATGGTCAAATTCATAAAAAAGAAAAGTTGGTATGGGTAGTTCTTTTGATTGTATTTCTAGCTCTGTTAATGGGATCTAAACTTAGAATACCTAGGCATAGGTTCAAGTTTCACCCTATATCCGTTCCTATCAGACTTCAAAATAAAAAGTTGAACTGGAAAGGTCTTTGAATTGGGTCCTTAGATTTGTAGCTATATATGCACTCCAAACCTGCACCTGCACATAATATAGAAGGGGAAATTGTTGTGGAGATGTGATTTCTTGGTAAATCCCCTACTTAGGAATTAACCTTGAAATTTAATTGAAAGTGCATGAGGAAATGTAATCTAGGTCTGAAAAATAAATTGCCTTATACCTCAATGATTCAATGTCACTTTCAAGATGATCACAAGTGTTGATGCAATAGTTTGGACTCCATAAAAACCCAATAGAAAATCATAAAACCAAACTCTTTAATGATTAATGTTGAATTTTTTCACAATGTTTGTCTGAATGGAGAGGAAGAAGACCTGAATGAATGTAGATAACCATCCTTGATAGAAAAATCCTCTACCTCCTATGGAGAAAGAAGCTATGTCTATAGAAGGAAATACTTGAATGCCTTTAATGGATTGAATTGTAGGTAAGTAATAGATGTGAAAATGAGAGGGATAGGTTTCCTTTTATAGTGATTTTGGAGTCCAAATTTGTGGAGGTCAACTACATTGGGTGGGAAAATGAAAATACCTTGCATCAAGCCCAATACCCACAAAAATTATACCCCTGAGGTATAGGTCTAAAGTGGCTCAACCTATACCCAAAATATGTTAATTTTTGTTAGCACTGTGATGGATTTTGGTGACAAGTCGTAGGTGATTGTATAAACCTCTTTTCTCATATTGTATTTTTGAAGGGTTTAGACCTCTGTGAATGAAGAAATATACCATCACCCTAATCAATTATATTCAAGAAATCAAACTGAAACTCTTTAATTCTTTAATTATCCAAGATATGCATCTAGGGTTTATATGTTTTTGCAAAATGATCAATTTTGAAAAGTGCTTCGTTTAAAAGAAAAAGATATGTGATTCAAACATACTTACCATGCACAAATTTTTGATGACCTCCTCCCGCCCAAAGCACTTCCCATGTTCAATGAAAAAATGAAAAATGTGTTTCACTTTTTAGTTTTTGTTGTTTATAATCTCATTTTCATCGAACATTCGACCTTTCTTAATACACGTCGCAATTTCAACCCTTTTAGGATCATAAACAAAATAATAATAATTTCAGAAGCCAAATTGGCTTATCGTCAAAAAATTTGGTCAAAAATAGAGGCCTAATGTACTAGTGAATCAAGGAACTTTGATATTTAAACTTCAAATTTTTAGAGCTTTTGAACCTGCACTTTTGAACCAGATTTTGAACCTCCACTTTTGAACTAGAATTTGAACCTGCTCTTTTGAACTAGAATATAAAATTTTTGTACCAGGTTCTAAACTAGCTAAACTTTTTATAAAATACCATCCTCACATGATATTATGAGCAAAGAGCATAAATTCTTGTTTGACCATGAAATGGACTTGTATTTTTAAAAAAAATTAAAATGGGGGACCGTAAGTGGGCCAATAGGAACCTAACCTAACTCCAACATGCAAATGAAAAGCATATAGCTCTATAGTAGGGAGTACTAGAATAAAATACATCATGGCTATAGATACTCCATAAAATCCAAAATACACAATTGAGTGCATAAAGGAAACTGAGATAATAATAGAGAACATCGAGTAAAAATGCATTGCAAATACTAATGCCATCAAGCGAAATTGTTGGGATGCTATTGGTATTGTTGCCTATATTTTTGAGAATAACACATTATGCGTATTGGCATTAATATTTTTCATTGATGTCAACATATTTTTTTATTCTTGACAATATTCTTTATTTATTCAGTGGAGAGATTTGATTGGTATGACTCATATGTTGAGATTTAGATGGTGCACGGCTATAGATAGTTGGAGAGATGTTTTTTTTATTCATGTTTGATCCTAGAGATTTATATTATGATTTGAGTGAGTTTCGATTGGTTGATCAGAGAGTGTTTATTGGATTTTCTAGTTAATTCTTTAAATGATATAGTTGAAATTTTTGGATTGGTATTGATTGGTTGTGCAATATTTCTTGTTACTAACTTGGTGGTGTATTCAAGACTGGTATTGGTGTCCTTAGTTGGTATAGTTCATGATTTTGAAATGTGCAAGCAGTATTTCTTTGATGACATAGTTCATTGTGGTGGTAACCTAATTTTTGATAATTTAGAAGTCCCGATCCATTATCAAGAAGCATGTTTCTCCATTAAAAAAAGATCAATGAAAGGAAGCTTTATGACACAAATAAATAGAACTAACTAATCGAAGCCTTAAAAAAATGCTGGAATTTAGACCAGCTACAAAGATGATTTTGACAGAGGATAAAGATGGTTGAATTTTAAAAATCTAAAAATGACCCAGTTTGGGAAATTAAATTTCCTATTTCCAGCAGAAATATTAGCTTTTCACAAGGTGTTTTGGATTTTTGACCAAAGCCAAATCCAAAAGTTAGGTAGTTATTTTTTAGTTAGTTTATTGTTTTTTCAAAATAATTTGTAATAAGAGTTGTGTCTTTTCACCCTAAAAAGATGTGAAAGCCACTCGAACACATATATATACATAATGTAAAATGTAAAGAGAGGGGAATACAATATAATACAATTTCACATATTTGGATAGTTTTTAATCAACAAGTATAACATGGACCTGGATGTACTATTTTTTAAAAATCAATAAAGATAAGTCCTTTTTCTTTCACATGTGTAATAGTT
>MU227945.1:2659102-2671163 GCA_018584345.1 Thuja plicata | reverse complement strand
CAGATAAACCAATAGAACTTCTTCAAAGTGATAGTTTGATGTGCATGCTTCCTGATTTGATTCATAGTCTATATTTTCAATTGGTTTTCTCATTTTGCATGGTTAAATTCTATTGATTGAGGCCTTACTCAATTGGTCTATCATCTGAGAAGTATTACCCTTTTGAAATATCATTGAATTTGTTTTAGGTTGCATGTACATTCCATAACACCTTTGAAGTGATAAGTTTTCTTGTAAAATTATCTCTAAGGTTGAACATAAGATTGGAGTGATCTTGACTCTATTGCCCATGGTAGAATAAGGCACTAGTCTAATCATTATTTGGATTATAGTTATTCAGTTCATTGTTTATAGTTTTGTGATATCTTATCTATCTATTCATTTCAAATTACATACACATTTACTAAACATTCTTTCAATTACTTAAAGTATTTTAGTTTATTGTTCATGATATATTGCTTTCTGTTAGATTTCTTTCAAGTTCCTTACCATACTTGAGAGAGAAGGTTGAAGTGCTTCTTATCTGATATAAAAGCCTTGTAACTTGAAGGAGAAGTCAAGGTATAGGCCTACTAGCCTTGGTTTTATAGAGCCAGAATTGCAGAAGTTCCAACCTTGCCTTGGTTGTGACTTGTTAGTTGGCCAAATCACTTGGGTTTCTAAGCATTGGATTGGCAAGTCCATAGGAAATCCAATTTAGTATTTTTGGGCACAAACACATTGTTTGGTGTTCATGACGAATAGTGAAGAGATGGTGATGAATTATGAGATAGAGATCATTTTTTTTGTTACTATGGTACTTCATGATGCTTTTTCATGTTTCTTAATGGTTTCCTATCATTTTTGTTGAAGCTCTTTTTTTTATGTGATGATATTTATTTGAATTTCATGAAGCTTGTTGGTATTCTTAACCGTCTGGATGGTGTAATGTGTTGCAAAGTATTATAGTGTGGATTTTGGATCATGTCATGTGTGAGTATATTTGTTTGGTTCTAAGATATCTCTTAGCTGACATGTTAAATATTTCATTGGTTATTGTAATTATTATTTTTAATTAAAGTTTTTGTTAAGGCCAACCTTAAAAATCTTGTTGTAATGTATAAAGTGAGGTTCAATCATGTATGTAATTGAGAGAGAGAGGAGATGTGAAGGAAGATACATGAATGTAAAGACTTGTAATATAGAGGATGGTGAGTGAAATTGATGTTTCAGAGATCTTAGAAGAGGTATGAGTGGAACATATTATTGAGATCATATGACAGTGTAGTTCATTGGAATTGTGTTGGCATAATATATGCTTTTAGTGAGTTCATGATATACTGGATTGTTGTTCACAGTGGATTTTTATCCATTCCAATGTTATTTCCCTTCATTGTATCATTGGGTTTCTTCCCTACTATCTTTGAGCAATGACCTCTAAGTAGTGTGCCTGAATGCAAGTGCATTCCCCTTTTATGTTTAACAGGTTTATAAGCTAGTAAATTATCAGTTGGAATAATGGAAGGGTGTATACTTAGAGGGGAGGGGTGAATTAGTACCCTAAAACTTTTACCAATTTAACCTTTAGTAACCTTTACTTGCATTACAAACCATATATTATTTTCTACCTTATGCATGTAATATCAAAATATAAATATAATTGTGTGTAAATATTAATAGAAACATTCATGAAATTTATGTACACATAACACAAGAATTAGTAACACAGAAAAACCACTATTAGAAGGTAAAAACTATGGTGGGGATGAAACCCACAAAGCTTCACTATCTATAGAATGGAAGGTGTCGGTTAAGGCTACAAGTTGTGATCACTTCTGATGATCTTACCCTATTAAGAGTAACATGTTAGACTTGTTAAGCCTACTTGGTTAAGAGATTTTAACAACACTATTAAGTGTGCACTCGGTTAAGATATTAACAATAAGACTGTTAAGTCCACCTTCTTGAAGGATTTCTTATATTTTCTACAATTGTTAGAGAGTAGTCAAAAATACTTATTGACCTGATGTCTTCTTCAGCTAAAATCATCATATTCTGATTGATTATATATCTATATATACAAAGTTTTTGACCTATTTAGGTTTTATGCTTTACAAGAAAAACTTTATGATCGAAGGTTTACAACTTGACATTGGTCTCCTAGTTTGCATGTTTACAATCAATTAAACTAATTAAAACTATTACATATTCTTTACTTGATCCTCAAGAAATAGTTTTATAGCTAATCATAAAGATATTTATAAAAATTAAGTTCTTTATCTGATGTATATCTCAGATCTTCTATTCTCAGGAATAAAATTGTTTCTTGGTAGACTGGTGCTCGAGTTACTCTATAGACTGGTGCTCGATTTACTCTGTAAACTATCTTTCGGTGATAGTTCTATCAGTGTTCACTGATTTCGGTTATCAATGTCCTAAGACATTTTTGGTGATCTCTGCACTTGAATATTTTGGTGATGTCTTCTCTTGTCTATTTTTTGTCACTCTGTGATCATGTAATCGACGGTCCAAAAACTGGTTCCTTGTATACTAATCACAAACTTATGATTCTTTAGGATCATCAATCTCCCCCTTAGCATTAGTATCAAAAATTGATATGTTAAGTATATACACCAAGTGTTTACCTTGTCAATCACTCCCCTCATGTGCATCCCTCGATATAGTGCATGTACAAGTTTCCTTGGTACATTTTCTCTTTCTACATTTTCCCCCTTTTGATATTCCCCCTTTTGATTTTCTTCTATCGATACATTCATTTTCCTTTTTTTTAATGTATGCTATACATATCATTTTCCCCATTTTTTAAAAATAATGACAAAGGTGTATTACTTACAGCTTGTTTAATATGTGACCATGGTATTTTTGAATGTCTGCCATCTACTTCTCCTATTGCTCCTTGAGGTGTTCCAGGGTCATGTGTTCTAAAGTGATTATGGCGTGCATGTCATATATACTCTCGGTAACTGCAATCTCTATGGTACCAATCAATGTCTTTGTCGAAGTAATGTGTTGTTGTAGCAATGTGAGATTCGGTAGTAATAGAGCTTGGAGCTCGGTTACTTCATCTCTAATTTTTCTTTAATTCTTTTGTATCTGAAGTTTCAACTATTTTGATTCTACAATATTCTCATAATGCAATCTAAATGCATTTTCCTCTCTTGTGAGACTCTGTGCACTATATTTAAGATCTTCATCTAACTTTGCTATCTTTTCACTATGCTCTTTAGTGAAATGCTCTAATGTGCATAAATTTTTAACTAAGGTAACCACTTTTGAGATAAGAGGTTGCGATGAATTTACCAATTCAAAAATTTTTACCTTGCTCTCTGCCACTTCTTGGCTAATCTTCTTGGTGAGCTTATATTCGTACTTCTCTTCTTCTCATTCTTTTATGACCTTCTTAGTGTCCACATTCTAAGTGGTGATCGCCTCAGTTAGATCTTAGAGTTGATCAAGTATTGGTGCATTTTAATTAATTTGTATGTCATGTACTATTTGCATTAGTATTTCATTTGATGTTTCTAGTACCTTTGTATTCTTGTGCTCCTTTTTGAGATTGTCTTGTATTACTTTCTGTTATGCCCTGCATCCCCGTCCCTACATTTTGTGTGCAAAATGTTGGGTCCCCCCTTTTTTTTTTTGCTTTGCTTTTTGTTGCGGCTCTGCCTTGTCTTTCTTTTCTTTGCTTTTCCTTCTCCGGGGTTTTCTTCCCTGGAGTGTGTCATTTCCTTGGTTTTTTTTCCCCTCCCAGATCCCGGATCCCGGAGGTTGTCTTTTGGGGAAGTTTGATTTCGGACTCCGGGATTGTTTGCCATGATGTTCCTAAGTCTTAGGAACATCATCATAAGGAATCCCCGGGTCTGGAGTCTGGAAGTCTCGTCTAACCTAAAACTCCGGAAGGAGGAGGATTGCTTTTACCACGGGTATAAATAGAGCTTACCTGTCACTTTCACATTTACCGCGATTAAAACCTTTGAGCACTTAGAGTGAAATATAGCATTTTCATAGCGATTAATAGAGTTTGCAGAGAATTTACAGTAATCAAAGTTTAAACACCTTCTGTGTTCTCTGACATGCACGAGTGCTCCATGGTGGTGATCTTGGCGAACTAGCGATTCAGGTGTTGTGGAGTTCACTCAGTAATCCCTTCCTCCACCTTCTGCGTTTTCAGGTTGGTGCTTCCTCTTCCCTCCTCTTTGTCTTCTGTTCGTTTTCTTTTTTTGTGTTGTTTTTGCCTGGTTTTGGTTTCTATTTTTGTTTTGTTTCGTTTCATTTCTGTCGTCCATTCTATTCTTGCCTCTAGTTCGCCACCCGCTGGTGGGTTGGCTCTGTCAGAAGGTTGTCCACCTTCTGTGCAGATGTAAATAATTGTTAATAATTGTGGATAAGTTGTAAATGGTTTGTGAATAGCTGGTCTGTGCAGATGTAAATAGCTTGCAGATATCTATAAAAAGCTTGTAGACGCTCTGTAAGTAGTTTGTAGATATCATGTATATATGATGTAAATAATTGAACATTTCTAGTTTTGGCTTCGTTTGGTTTGTTTTGTCGCGGGAGTCACCCGCGTGTGTGTTGATGTATATTCATGCATATATGTATATTTCTATATATAACCCTCATATATATTCCCCCTTCCCATGTATATATCCTTCGGCCCTCTGTATATCCTTCCAGGTGGCTCCACGAGCTGGTCGAGTCACCTTTGCTGTCATTTTTTTTACTTGAAGCTGACCTCGAGGCAGAAAACCACCTGTTTGAAACTCGGCTTGTGGCTGGTTTCAAATAGGCAGTTTTCTCTCTCCTCCATCAAGGCTGTCAGAGCCTTATTTATTTTCCATGCGCGCAATTACTCCCAGCCAAGTGGCCTTCCTTTTTTGCGCCTTCGAGTTGTCTCCTCCGCCGCCAGTGCCATCCCATCCATTCAATGCTATCGCACGTGGCACCCACGTGGACCTACTTCCGCATTCTTCTTTACTAACGGTTACTTCTCCGAGTTTTGAGCCCCTTTTTGTCATCCATCCCACATCTTTGTCAAGTGTGACAAATTTTCCCGGACCCGGAGATATAATGGAAGTGCTAGGTTCATGTTTTTCTTTTCGGGTACTTATGTAAAAAGACTAACTTTTCAGGAGAAGAAAACGGCGCTGTGGTAAGATCTCCAGACCCCGGAGTTATGGTTTTATTTTGATAAATACATTCTGACGGTCGCTTTGTCTCGCAGGTCTGGACTTTATTTTACAATCATGTCTGAAGCATCTGCATCATCTCCTCCCGGAAGTCTGGAGTTGCCATCCACCACCAAGACCAGGGCAGCGGAAAAGTCTAAGATAGAGAAGGCCCTAGCAAAGCTCCCCCTCACCATGAAGTATATGCAGGGTGAGGAGATTGTGGGCTCGAAGATTGAATCCAAGGTAAAGATGATGACCGACACCAGCGTCGGTACTTGGGCAGAAATGTAGGCTCTAGTGAAAATCATGCATATACAGGGACAGGCTGGAGATTCACTCGCTACGAACATAGGAGGTTCTGGAATTCTTTGGGCAGCTTGCTTCCCATACTCCGTGCAATCTCCAGAGCTTGTGCTAACTCTGGCGGCCCACTATAACTCCTCCGTCTGGGCCGTCATGTTAGCAGCAGCAGAGGCATCGGGATTCCCCACTCCGCTAGTGTCCCTGGACCCAGCCACTTTCCAAATCGGCCTGGGCATCCCACAATTTGATCAAGCTGCAGTAGATACAAGGTCAGATGCCTTGAAAGAATTCACCGGGCTAGAGGAGGCCTCCCGGTTGTACATCAACACCAACTGGCTCAAAGTCCCGAAGAGGGACTACAAAAGAATGAAGATTGACATTCCCCGCTCAGAATTCAAGGAGAGCATTCAAATGGGGATGATTGCATTGACATGGGTATCTGGGCAGCCCTCTGCCCAGGAGTTTGCAACATGGATGTACTACTTCTTATTCGCCATGTCCACCAAGGGACAATTCTTCGACTGGGCTACCATTATTTCCAACCATGTCGACTCCCAGCTCCGGCAGCTAGGCAGGGATAAGAAGTTCTATATGAATTCTTATGTTTTCTGGGCCCTAGCCCACCAGAGGCCCCACTCCAATGGCCTACTTACGGATGGCATCCTCGGATTCGGCCCGGGAAAAAAAGCACCGTGGGACCATTTCCCACAGATTCAATGGGAGGCCAGCTTCCCCAGTTACTGCCGGGTAAACGATTGTTTCGTTTACCATCATCTGCTGACGCCCACCTGGGATGCCGGATACCACCTATCTACTGAGGTGATGAAATTGGTTAGTAGTTATGGGCACTACTACATTCAGTTCCAGTAGCATACCTACATTAGGGTCGCTGGCTTCTCCGGGAAACCCTACTTGTTGCCCAGGCATTGCGGGGACAAGATCGTGCTGCTGGAGTATTGCAGACAAATGACGGAGCTACATACCTTCTTGGGCCTTAAGATGGTCACCAATGTTGCGTTCCCGATCTCTTGTGGGAACTATACCTGCAGTCTGGCCGCCGCGAAGGAGGCAGACAATGAGCTTAAAAGTTACAACTTGCAGGAGTTCTATCTAGTGCAGAACAACTTTGATCCGCATGGCTGAATTGCGATAGCGCTACCTCGGGCCTCGGAGCCCCACCAAGCAAACATGGAGGACTTCTGTGCAGATTGCCAAGATGATATGGATCTGCACAACCGGCATTATGATAAGATGATGGCTGGAATGATGCAGGAGCTAAGGCTCCAGAGATTCCCAGAGGGTTTCTCTGACACCACCCCTACCACAGATCCCCAGTACAAGGAAAAGGGGATTGATAAGTTGGCACTGCCCGCAATAAATTGGGCCGCCCAAGAAGATCATACAATTGAGGACTTCACTCGGGCAGTTGTCGAGAGAAGTCATACATATTTCAAGTGGGTGTGCCCTGGGAGTGCGCACCTTGGTCCCCGACAACCATAAAGAGCAACTTCACCGCCGGTATTAAGATCAGCTCCGGGGGCTGGGACATCTTCACCAGCTGGGACTTTTGCACAGGGCGCAGACAAAGGAAAGGGGATAGCCATCACCCCCTCCGCGCAGCAGATTCCCATACTAGGGCAGCATCAACAAACCATAGCAGCCTCCCAGCAAATGAGGGAGCAATTATTGACGAAGCTGGAAACTCCCCCGCTCATGTCCAGACTAATTCGTCCTCCTTCCTCCCCTTCACTGGCTGCCTTAATGACAATGGCTACGGGGGTGGATCCCCTAGAGGCAGCAGCAATGGCAGATGCGGGGCCACCATTGATCACCCGGAGGAGCAAAAGGAAGCTCGTCCAATAGCCGAAGGCACAACCAGCGCCCAGGGCTTCCCTCCCAAAAGAAGTAGAGATCCTCTCTTCTAGTTCTCCAGAAATGGAGAGAGAGGTGGAGCAAGTAGAGGACCCAGCTAGTCCCCCTCCAGAAGAGGAGTTTGATTTATTTGCAACCGATGAATTCGGGAACTTGCAAGGGGGCGACACACAAGCGGGGACAGAAGTCCCGGAGAAAGAACAAGAGGCTGTGGATCTCCAGAATTTAGATGAAGAAGCTGCAGAACAAGAAGAGAAACAAAAAGAAGAGCCAAGACTGGAGGTTGTCTCCGGGGCTTAAACAGTATAAGGTCCCAGAGTGGGCCAACAACAAACTGAACAAATGGCATCCGCTAGGGAACCCGAACCCGGACCTTCGGGAACAACCGTCACCCCAGCCGCCGTGTTCCAAGGGCCACTCCCGGGGGTGACCTTCGAGCACATAATAACAGCGGCCCAAACATTGAATCTTGGCCAAATATCTCCCTTATTGCCCAAAGAAGTAACCCATGATAGAAGAAACCCAGCTGGGGGCAGAAGATGTGGAGGGAGAAGAGAAACTCAAAAAGATAGTCCTCGAAGAGGCCGACCAGGGTCCAGATTCACCTATCGATCTCACAGACCAGGCCGAGGATATAGAGATTGAAGATGATGCTGAAGAAGAGGTGCTGGCAGAAAAGGAAATAGAAGTGCCAGCAGGAGAGGCAGGGGAGATGTTTGTTGAAAAGGAGAAACCACCATTGGACACTGAGAGAGCATCAGAAGAATAGACTCTGGTAGGAAGGCCACCTCTCCCACCTCCGTGGCTGGTGGAAAGCAAGAAAAGAAAAGCCCCATCTACTCCAACAGCCCCTATCTCTCTGGCAGAAATGATGGCCTTGGCTCAGGCCCCGCCGAAGACAAAGAAGGCCTGGATAGTTCATACCCTCCGAACTGGGTCGGGCGGAGAAACAGTTGCGGTAGTAGCAACGCCTCCCCCAGATGCCGATGAAGCGAATACAGACCCCGCAGACTATACTATCACAGAGATACACTTGGGTAAAAGGGGAAAGCAGGGTGAAGTGGACCTGCTAAAAGAAGCAGCAAGGGTGGTGGAGGCCCGATATGAGAAAGAGGCCCAGAGGCTCAAAGGAGAAAAGGAAAAGAATGCCAAACTTCTTAGGTTGTTTTATGAGCTGACCAGACCCATCAGTGCCGTCCCTACACAGGCCTCCACCTCTGAAGAATTACCGCAGAGCGACATAGACTCCCTGCAGGTAATGAAGAAGAAAGCCCAAGAAGTTGACGAATGGACCAATCTACAGATAGGAAACATCTGGCGTTTCCTTGTATCTACTCTCCCAGATCTATACACGGCCCGACAGATTGTTCACTAGGCAGAAGCATTAATTGAGAAATGGGAGAGTGATACTAAAAATTACCAGGCGTGGAAGGTAGAGCTCGAAGAGCTCCTCACTCTGGGAGAAGATATGGTTTCCGAATCTAGAATTCTGGGTGAGGAATCATTTGATTTCGTAAGAACTCAGCACTCCAGACTGGGCCTTACATTGGAGGTAACCAAGCAACTGGTAGAGTCCTTACAGGAGAAGGTAAACAAAGTGAAATATTCTTTCAATTTATGTAAATCTTTTGTAATAAAGGCTTCCGGGGTAGATCCCTTCAACACAGATACTTATACTCCCGAGGAGTCAGTTTTGGGAGGTTTTGATGAAATGGTGGGCTCCCGGTATCAATCTCCAGAAGGAATTGATGGGGCCAAAATGATTAAGTTGACCAAGGTAGTGCTTAGAGGCCACGACACTGCTAAGATGGCGGATGAGTTTAAAAGTGATGTTCCGGAACTAGGGGAACAAGTTGAGATGGCCAGATTCAGAAGGGCCAGTATAAAGAAGATTGACGAGGACGGCATTTCCCGCCTCCTTCGGGCCTTCAGTGATAATAAACAGCCTTGAACTTCTCTGGAGTCTGGAGAAATTTGAGCATCCAAGTATTCTTTATTCTTTTGGGAACGCAAGTTCTCGGATCCCGGAGTCCTAGATCCACGATTTTGTATTCTTTAAGGTGATCTGCGTCCCGGTCCCCGAGGCCGACCGATCACTTTCAGAGGTGGTTAATTAAGATTGTTAGAAGGTAGTTGAACACATCAAGAGGCATTGGCTTGGTAGTTGATTTCTGACAATGGTATTCTCGAGGCGCCGTTCAAAGGAACACCTTGCGTGTTGGAGACAGGGTGCCGCATTTCCCATTTATGAGGCATGTAGCCTCGATTCTAGAGAGACCTACTTTCTTCTTTCTTCTCCCCGGCTCTCTTCTCAAGGCCGATTCTTCTGATGTATTTTCTTATCTTCTTCCTCTGACCTGGCAGACCTATTCCATCTCCAGGTCTTTTGTAGGGTAGCGCAGGTAGTACCGGCCCCCAGATATTATATTTTATTCAGATGCAGTAAGTTAGGGTTAGGGTTAGGGTTAAAGAGTTGTATAAATAGGCAAATTGACTTCTAGCTTCTTGAGTTGTAGAGCTCAATGCTCTTTCGTTCGGTTCTTAGTAGTTAAATGCTCCCTTGGAGCCACTATTGTATCACGCACCAGTGCTTGCTGGATTGAACATTAATGAAGAGGGAAGGATTCATGGCAATGATGTTGTTATCATCTCTGCTTCTGAGTTAATGGTATTTCATGTTTTAATGTTCTGTATGTCCTTTTCTCTGAATGGTTAAAGTAGATTAACGGCCTCTTTATTCCCACTACTGATAAAATGCTAACTGATGGTTGTGTATTTCTTCAGTATTTAATATAGTCTTTCAGAGTATTGTTGATGTTCCGGACCTTTCAGCATGACTATAGTTCGATAAATGTTTCTAACCCTGCAGGATCTTTTTTTGTTTATTTGCAAAGTGTGGAATACTCCGGGAAAACCCTAATTAAATTGAATCTTCAGGAGAAATGAGTTGAAGTAACCAGCTATCCCCCTCGAAAATAGTCACCTCTCCCAACCGAGCTCCGCATCGTCGTGACCCGACACCCAGGTGCTTGAAGGCCTGGAGGATTTATTTCCCCCGGATAACCTTTACAGGCAGAGTTGGCTGATTTCTCTGGAATTCGGTGACAACTTATGACTGTTGGCGGACCCGGTCAGCAAAGCCCCGTCAACAGAAACTGGCGCTAGAAGGAGGGCATGAGCTCATCCCCCTCCCAAGATTCCAATTTTATACCTCCTGAGGGTTCCCTGAGTTGTAGTTTTAGGAGACAAGCCTTTAGTGGAATTGGGTCCTTTTCCCCTGCTAAATTTGAAAGAATCCTCAAAATCCCCGGGATTGGCACCAAAAATTGAGATACGCCCTCTGGGCGGATCATATTCATATTAAGGCCGCCCTGGGAACATCCCCATTTCACTTGGTTTATGGTCAAAACCCTGTATTTCCAGTCAACTTACAAATCCTGGTTTTACAATTTATGTAGGAATTCAACAACAGGGACAACATTGTGGAGGTTCGACTCTTGAACCTAGTGAGGATGGAGGAATAGCGAGACGCGGCCCTTGAACATTTTGCGCGTCACCAAGCAATAGTAAAATGATGGTTTGACAAAAGAGCCCAATACAAGGATTTTCAGATCTTGGATCTGGTCCTGCTGTGGGACAAGGCTTGAGAGAAGAAGGGAAAACATACCAAGTTCCAGCGGCTCTGGCTCGGACCATACTTCATCTCAGAAATCTACGGGGCAAATAGTTATCGCCTTAACACCTTGACTGGAGAACCTGTCGCATTGCCTGTTAATGGGCAGTTTCTCAAACATTACTTCGAGTAAGGGTAAGTTTGTCCAAAATTGTATTATATGTAAATATCCTCTTGTAAATAGTTTTGTTGGCTGTCTTCCGGGGTAGTCTCCCTTTTTTCTTCTTGTTGTCTTCGTTTTCTCTTTTGGCTTTCTTTTGGTCCCAGTATTTCGCTCCATCCTGCAGGAATTGGAATGCATTGCATAACTTTGGCTTCTGGTGTAAATGTCTCCGGCATGGTGAACTCTAGAATCTGTCTTTATCATGGTGGAATCAACCCAGTCTCCGGGATTATTTGCGGGTAATGGCTCATTTTCGAGCAATCTCCATTGGGTGTCATTTCCAGGAGTTTGGCGATCAGTGAACAATAATAATGTAAGGAACAAGTAATCGAACACATCGAGGGTAGATCAGCTATACTGATTGGTTGATCCATGTCTAAAAATCCAAAGGAATTCCTTCCAGGTCCAGAGTTTTATCCTCTCCAAATATCTAAATATAGGTGGATAGGTGAAAGAAGTACCGCCATTTAAATTTTAGCTAAGCTTAGGCTCAATGGTGAAAGAAGTACCGCCTTCCCTACCTAGAAATAAATAAATGAAGTGATGGGGATAAGCGGGATGAAACTCCGGCCTCAAGGGGAAAGCAATTAAATTAATGACTGGTTCGATGTAATTAGTGTCGTTTCTCTATTTCCTCCCAGAGGTCATCGGCTTGATTTCCTTCCAAAGCACACACGACACCACTGATGAAAGGCTACGGACTGACTCCTGTATGGTTGGGTTCTCTTGGATATGCGGCCCTCTACTTGTCAAATGCTTTAGGAGGATGATTTGTTCCAGTTGTGCTAACCAGAGATTCTATGGTTCTCAAATGCGCTAAGGCATTTGTCCCAGATAGTCACCATTTGTTATGCCCTGCATCCCCGTCCCTACATTTTGTGT
>MU227945.1:2646362-2659052 GCA_018584345.1 Thuja plicata | reverse complement strand
AAATGTTGGGTCCCCCTTTTTTTTTTTTTGCTTTGCTTTTTGTTGCGGATCTGCCTTGTCTTTCTTTTCTTTTCTTTTCCTTCTCCGGGGTTTTCTTCCCCGAAGTGTGTCGTTTCCTTGGTTTGTTTTCCCCTCCCGGATCCCGGATCCCGGAGGTTGTCTTTTGGGGAAGTTTGATTTTGGACTCCGGGATTGTTTTCCATGATGTTCCTAAGTCTTAGGAACATCATTGTAAGGAATCCCCAGGTCTGGAGTCCAGAAGTCTCGTCTAACCTAAAACTCTGGAAGGAGGAGGATTGCTTTTACCACGGGTATAAATAGAGCTTACCTGTCACTTTCACATTTACCGCGATTAAAACCTTTGAGCACTTAGAGAGAAATATAGCATTTTCAGAGCGATTAATAGAGTTTGCAGAGAATTTATAGTAATCAAAGTTTAAACACCTTCTGTGTTCTCTGACATGCGCGAGTGCTCCGTGGTGGTGATCTTGGAAAACTAGAAATTCAAGTGTTGTGGAGTTCGCTCGGTAATCCCTTCCTCCACCTTCTGCATTTTTAGGTTGGTGCTTCCTCTTCCCTCCTCTTTGTCTTCTGTTCATTTTCTTTTTTTGTGTTGTTTTCACCTGGTTTTGGTTTCTGTTTTTGTTTTGTTTCATTTCATTTATGTCATCCGTTTTGTTCTTGCCTCTAGTTCGCCACCCACTGGTGGGTTGGCTCTGTCAGAAGGTTGTCCACCTTCTGTGCAGATGTAAATAGTTGTTAATAATTGTGGATAAGTTGTAAATGGTTTGTGAATAGCTGGTCTGTGCAGATGTAAATAGCTTGTAGATATCTGTAAAAAGCTTGTAGACGCTCTGTAAGTAGTTTGTAGATATCATGTATATATGATGTAAATAATTGTACATTTCTAGTTTTGGCTTCGTCTGGTTTGTTTTGTCGCGGGAGTCACCCGCGTGTGCGTTGATGTATATTCATGCATATATGTATATTTCTGTATATAAACCTCATATATATTCCCCCTTCCCATGTATATATCCTTCGGCCCTCTGTATATCCTTCCGGGTGGCTCCACGAGCTGGTCGAGTCACCTTTGCTATCATTTTTTTTGCTTCAAGCTGACCTCGAGGTAGAAAACCACCTGTTTGAAACTTGGCTCGTGGCTGCTTTCAAACAGGCAGTTTTCTCTCTCCTCCATCAAGGCTGTCAGAGCCTTATTTATTTCCCATGCGCGCAATTACTCCCGGCCAAGTGGCCTTCCTTTTTCGCGCGTTCGAGTTGTCTCCTCCGCCGCCAGTGCCATCCCATCCATTCAATGCTATCGCACGTGGCACCCACGTGGACCTAATTCCGCATTCTTCTTTACTAACGGTTACTTATTTGGTTTTCGAGCCCCTTTCCGTCATCCATCCCACGTCTTTGTCAAGTGTGACAAATTTTCCCAGACCCGGAGATATAATGGAAGTGCTAGGTTCATGTTTTGCTTTTCGGGTACTTATGTAAAAAGACTAACTTTTCAGGAGAAGCAAACGGCGCCGTGGTAAGATCTCTGGACCCCAGAGTTATGGTTTTATTTTGATAAATACATTCTGACGGTCGCTTTGTCTTGCAGCTCCGGACTTTATTTTATAATCATGTCTGAAGCATCTGCATCATCTCCTCCCGGAAGTCCAGAGTTGCCATCCACCACCGAGACTAGGGCAGCGGCAAAGTCTAAGATAGAGAAGGCCCTGGCAAAGCTCCCACTCACCATGAAGTATATGCAGGGTGAGGAGATTGTGGGCTCGAAGATTGAATCCAAGGTAAAGATGATGACCGACACCAGCGTCGGTACTTGGGCAGAAATGCAGGCTCTAGTGAAAATCATGCATATACAGCGACAGGCTGGAGATTCACTCACTACGAACATAGGAGGTTCTGGAATTCTTTGGGTAGCTTGCTTCCCATACTCTATGCAATCTCTGGAGCTTGTGCTAACTCTGGCGGCCCACTATAACTCCTCCGTCCGGGCCGTCATGTTAGCAGCTGCAGAGGCATCGGGATTCCCCACTCCGCTGGTGTCCCTGGACCCAGCCACTTTCCAAATCGGCCTGGGCATCCCACAATTTGATCAAGCTGTAGTAGTTACAAGGTCAGATGCCTTGAAAGAATTCACCGGGCTGGAGGAGGCCTCCCGGTTGTACATCAACACCAATTGGCTCAAAGTCCTGAAGAGGGACTACAAAAGAATGAAGATTGACATTCCCCACTCAGAATTCAAGGAGAGCATTCAGATGGGGATGATTGCATTGGCACGGGTATTTGGGCAACCCTCTGCCCAGGAGTTTGCAACATGGATGTACTACTTCCTGTTCACCATGTCCACCAAGGGACAATTCTTTGACTGGGCTACCATTATTTCCAACCATGTCGACTCCTAGCTCCGGCAGCTGGGCAGGAACAAGAAGTTCTATATGACTTCTTATGTTTTCTGGGCCCTAGCCCACTAGAGGCCCCACTCTAATGGCCTACTTACGAACGACATCCTCGGATTCGGCCGGGAACAAAAAGCACCGTGGGACCATTTCCCACAGATTTAATGGGAGGCCAGCTTCCCCAGTTACTGCCGGGTAAACGATTGTTTTATTTACCATCATCTGCTGACGCCCACCCGGGATGCCGGATACCACCTATCTAGTGAGGTGATGAAATTAGTTAGTAGTTATGGGCACTACTACATTCATTTCCAGCAGCATACCTACAGTAGGGTCACCAGCTTCTCCGGGAAACCCTACTTGTTGCCTAGGCATTGCGGGGACAAGATCGTGCTAGTGGAGTATTGCAGACAAATGACGGAGCTGCATACCTTCTTGGGCCTCAAGAAGGTCACCAATGTTGCGTTCCCGATCTCTTGTGGGAACTATACCTGCATTCTGGCCGCCGTGAAGGAGGCAGACAATGAGCTTAAAAGTTACAACTTGCAGGAGTTCTATCTAGCGCGAAAGAACTTTGATCCACATGGCCGAATTGCGATAGCGCTACCTCGGGCCTCGGAGCCCCACCAAGCACACATGGAGGAATTCTGGGCAGATCGCCAGGATGATATGGATGTGCGCAGCCAGCATTATGATAGGATGACGGCTGGAATGATGCAGGAGCTAAGGCTCCGGAGATTCCCAGAGGGTTTCTCTGACACCACCCTTACCACAGATCCCCAGTACAAGGAAAAGGGGATTGATAAGTTGGCACTGCCCGCAATAAATTGGGCTGCCCAAGAATATCATACAATTGAGGACTTCACTCGGGCAGTTGTTGAGAGAAGTCATACATATTTCAAGCGGGTGTGCCCCGGGAGTGCGCGCCTTGGTCCCCGACAACCACAAAGAGAAACTTCACCGCCGGTATTAAGATCAGCTCCGGGGGCCGGGACATCTTCACCAGCTGGGACTTTTGCACAGAGCGCAGACAAAGGAAAGGGGATAGTCGTCACCCCCTCCACGCAGCAGATTCCCATACCACGGTAGCTTCAAAAAACCATAGCAGCCTCCCAGCAAATGAGGGAGCAATTATTGATGAAGATGGCATCTCCCCCGCTCATGTCCAGACCAATTCGTCCTCCTTCCTCCCCTTCACTGGCTGCCTTAATGACAACGGCTACAGGGGTGGATCCCCTAGAGGCAGCAGCAATGGCAGATGCAGGGCCACCATTGATCACCCGGAGGAGCAAAAGGAAGCCCGTCCAACAGCCGAAGGCAGAACTAGTGCCCAGGGCTTCCCTCCCAAAAGAAGTAGAGATCCTCTCTTCTAGTTCTCCAGAACCAGAGAGAGAGGCGGAGCAAGTAGCGAACCCAGCCAGTCCCCCTCCAGAAGAGGAGTTTGATTTATTTGCAACCGATGAATTTGGGAACTTGCAAGGGGGCGACACACAAGCGGGGACGGAAGTCCTGGAGAAAGAAAAAGAGGCTGTCGATCTCCAGAATTTAGATGAAGAAGCTGCAGAACAAGAAGAGCAGCAAAAAGAAGAGCCAAGACTGGAGGTTGTCTCCGGGGCTCAAATAGTAAAAGGTCCCGGAGTGGGCCAACAACAAACTGAACAAATGGCATCCGCTGGGGAACCCGGACCCAGATCTTCAGGAACAACTGTCACCCCAGCCACCGTGTTCGAAGGGCCACTCCCAGGGGCGACCTTTGGGCACATAATAACAGTGGCCCAAACATTGAATCTTGGCCAGATATCTCCCTTATTGCCCAAAGAAGTACCCATGATAGAAGAAACCCAGCCGGGGGCAGAAGATGTGGAGGGAGAAGAGCAGCTCGAAAAGATAGTCCTCGAAGAGGCCGACCAGGGTCCAGATTCACCGATCGATCTCACGGACCAGGCCAAGGATATAGAGATTGAAGATGATGCTAAAGAAGAGGTGCTGGCAGAAAAGGAAATAGAAGTGCCAGCAGGAGAGGCAGGGGAGATGTTTGTTGAAAAGGAGCAACCGCCACCAGACACTGAGAGAGCATCAGAAGAACAGACTCTGGTAGGAAGGCCACCTCTCCCACCTCCATGGCTAGTGGAAAGAAAGAAAAGAAAAGCCCCATCTACTCCAACAGCCCCTATCTCTCTGGCTGAAATGATGGCCTTAGCTCAGGCCCCGCCGAAGACAAAGAAGGCCCGGACAATTCATACCCTCCGAACAGGGCCGGATGGAGAAATAGTTGCGGTAGTAGCAACGCCTCTCGCAGATGCTGATGAAGCGAATGCAGACCCCGCAGACTATAATATCGCAGAGATACACTTGGGTAAAAGGGGAAAGCAGGGTGAAGTGGACCTGCTAAAAGAAGCAGCAAGGGCGGTGGAGGCCCGATACGAGAAAGAGGCCTAGAGGCTCAAAGAAGAAAAGCAAAAGAATTCCAACCTTCTCGGGTTGTTTTACGAGCTGGCTAGACCCATCACCGCCATCCCTCCGCAGGCCTCCACCTCCAAAGAATTACCACAGAGCGACATAGACTCCCTGTGGGTAATGAAGAAGAAAGCCCAAGCAATTGACAAATGGACCAATCTGCAGATAGGAAACATCTGGCGTTTCCTCGTATCTACTCTCCCGGATCTATACACAGCCTGGTAGGTTGTTCACAGGCAGAAGCATTAATTGAACAGTGGGAGAGTGATACTGAAAATTACCAGGCGTGGAAGGTAGAGCTCGAAGAGCTCCTCACTCTGGGAGAAGATATGGTTTCTGAATCCAGAATTCTGGGTGAGGAATCATTTGATTTTGTAAGAACTCAACACTCCAGACTGGGCCTCACATTGGAGGTAACCAAGAAACTGGTAGAATCCTTACAGGAGAAGGTAAACAAAGTGAAATATTCTTTCAATTTATGTAAATCTTTTGTAATAAATGCTTTCGGGGTAGATCCCTTCAACACAGATACTTATACTCCCGAGGAGTCAGTTTTGGGAGGTTTTGATGAAATGGTGGGCTCCCGGTATCAATCTTCGGAAGGAATTGATGGGGCCAAAATGATTAAGTTGACCAAGGTAGTGCTTAGAGGCCACGACACCGCTAAGATGGTGGATGAGTTTAAAAGTGATGTTCTGGAACTAGGGGAACAAGTTGAGATGGCCAGATTCAGAAGGGCCAGTATAAAGAAGATTGATGAGGATGACATTTCCCGCCTCCTTCGGGCCTTCGGTGATAATAAACAGCCTTGAACTTCTCCGAAGTCCGGAGAAATTTGAGCATCCAAGTATTCTTTATTCTTTTGGGAACGCAAGTTCCTGGATCCCGGAGTCCCAGATTCATGATTTTGTATTCTTTAAGGTGATCTGCGTCCCGGTCCCCGAGGCCGACCGGTCACTTTCAGAGGCGGTTAATTAAGACTGTCAGAAGGTAGTTGAACACATCAAGAGGCATTGGCTTGGCAGTTGATTTCTGACAATGGTATTCTCGAGGCCCCGTTCAAAGGAACACCTTGCGTGTTGGAGACAGGGCGTCGCATTTCCCATTTATGAGGCATGTAGCCTCGATTCCAGAGAGACCTACTTTCTTCTTTCTTCTCCCCAGCTCTCTTCTCGAGGCCGATTCTTCTGATGTATCTTCTTATCTTCTTCCTCTGACCTGGCAGACCTATTCCATCTCCAGGTCTTTTGTAGGGTGGCACAGGTAGTACCGGCCCCCAGATATTATATTTTATTCAGATGCAATAAGTTAGGGTTAGGGTTAAAGAGTTGTATAAATAGGCAAATCAACCCATTTCCAAGGGTCGGCAAAATTGATGATTTTTTTGTCCATAAGAAATAGCAAAGTAACTTCTAGCTTCTTGAGTTGCAGAGCTCAATGCTCTTTCGTTCGGTTCTTAGTAGTTAAATGCTCCCTTGGAGCCACTATTGTATCACGCACCAGTGCTCGCTGGATTGAACATTAATGAAGAGGGAAGGATTCATGGCAATGCTGTTGTTATCATCTCTGCTTCTGAGTTAATGGTATTTCATGTTTTAATGTTCTGTATGTCCTTTTCTATGAATGGTTAAAGTAGATTAACGACCTCTTTATTCCCGCTACTGATAAAATGCTAACTGATGGTTGTGTATTTCTTTGGTATTTAGTATAGTCTTTCAGAGTATTGTTGATGTTCCGGACCTTTCAGCATGACTATAGTTAGATAAATGTTTCTAACCCTGCAGGATCTTTTTTTGTTTATTTGCAAAGTGTGGAATACTCCGGGAAAACCCTAATTAAATTGAATCTTCAGGAGAAATTAGTTGAAGTAACCAGCTATCCCCCTCAAAAATAGTCACCTCTCCCAACCGAGCCCCGCACCTTTGTGACCCGACACCTAGGTGCTTGAAGGCCTGGAGGATTTATTTCCCCCGGATAACCTTTACAGGTGGAGTTGGCCGATTTCTCCGGACTCTAGAATTCGGTGACAACTTATGACTGTTGGCGGACCCGGTCAGCAAAGCCCCGTCAACACTTTCCTCTTGCATAGTTCACCATACTTGGTTAGTGAACTATTCGGTGATCTCTGCACTTGACTTTTTTGGTGATGTCTGCTCTTGTCTATTTTTTGTCACTCTGTGATCATGTAAGTAATGGTCCAAAAACTAGTTCCTTGTATACTAATCACAAACTTATGATTCTTTAGGATTATCAATCTCCCCCTTGGAATTAGTATCAAAAATTGATATGTTCAGTATATAAACCAAGTGTTTACCTTGTTAATGACTCACCTTATGTGCATCCCTCGGTACAGTGCATGTACAAGTTTCCTTGGTACATTTTCTCTTTCTGCATTTTCCCCCTTTTGATTTTCCCCTATTGATACATTCATTTTCCTTTTTTTTAATGTATAGTATACATATCATTTTCCCCATTTTTTAAAAATAATGACAAAGGTGTAGTACTTATAGCTTGTCAAATGTGTGACCATGGTATTTTTGCATGTCCACCATCTAATTCTCCTATTTCTCCTTGAGGTTTTCCAAGGTCATGTGTTCCAAAGTGATTATGGTGTGTATGTCATATATACTCTCGGTAACTGCAATCTTTGTGGTGCCAATCAATGTCTTTGCCAAAGTCATGTGTTGCTGCAGCAATGTCAGATTTGGTAGTAATAGAGCTTGGAGCTCAGTTACTTCATTTCTATTTTTTCTTTCATTCTTTTGTATCTAAAGTTTCAATAGTTTTTTTTCTACAATCTTCTCATAATGCAATCTAAATGCATTTTCCTCTCTTGTGAGACTTTGTGCACTATATTTAAGATCTTCATCTAACTTTTCTATCTTTTCACTATGCTCTTTAGTGAAATGCTCTAATGTGCATAAATTTTTAACTAAGGTAACCACTTTTGAAATAAGAGGTTCCAATGAATTTACCAATTTAGAGAGTTTTACCTTTCTCTCTGCCACTTCTTGGCTGATCTTCTCAGTGAGCTTATATTGGCACTTCTCTTATGTTCATTCTTTTATGACCTTCTCAGTGTCCATATTCTGAGTGGTGATCACCCCAGTTAGAGCTCAGAGTTGATCAAGTATTGGTGCATTTTAATCAATTTGTATGTCATGCACTATTTGCATTAGTATTTCATTTGATGTTTCTAGTACCTTTGTATTCTTGTGCTCCTTTTTGAGATTGTCTTGTATTACTTTCCTCTTGCATATTTCACCATACTTGGTTAGTGACTTAGGATTCTTGCATTTTTGGGATCATCATCAGAATCAATACAATTTATATCTTTAATGGTGATCTCTAGTGTTTCCCCTAATGATTTTAATATCTGAGGTACATAATCCATTTCCTTACTTGATTGTGTTGTCAAATTAACTGGAGTGACATCCTTGGTATCATTGATGAAAATGTGTTCAGGGCTCGATGTGGCCTCATTCTCCTTGATATGAGGTGTCTCTGTTAGAGCTAATATTTTCTCAGTTGGATTGAATATTTCATTCCAAATATCATTGCTTTCTTTGTCAACGTCTTCTAATCTGCCCTCTAGTACTTTGTATGCTCTCAGCTTTGTAGAAAATTTCTTTGCAAGATCCTTCACTATTCAATCAATTTCCTCAACTATTTACTTGTGTGGCATGAATGTAACTAGTGATCTTTCCCTTATTTATTTCTCTGTATGCAAGGCATATGTCCATCTTGCTGATATTTTGTCATTTATCTCTTGTGGGATATTCTTATTGAATTGTATAGGTACATACTTATATGTGACCATTTCCTTGACTATGGCCTCTTTTATCTTATTCTAATCCTTGGGAGACAAGGTTAGCCATTGTCTAATCTTGCAATGTGATATGCTCCCTTTGTTGATGATTCACTCTGCAACTTCATTAACTATTTTAGGGACTTTGATCTTTTCATTTTGGAGTCATTGTTCTCTCTCATGATGTTCAGTGTCATCCTTGTCCTCTTTTATTCTTATATATTTCCTTCTTTGCCTCAGTGTTGATTGCCTGGTTTGAGGCTTTATTTTTTGATAAGTCCTCACACCACCTTTATTTAACGTTGATGAGTTTACCTATTTTGTTGTCTTACCCCTTGTTCTTGATGTAGTTGTTACATTTGTAACCTTTTCCTTCTTAGCTAGTGGTGCATCTGATTTAGTAGACTCAGATTTAGTTAACTCTTTTCCTTCACCGACTGGTGACTGTCCCTCAGTGACATCTTGTTATGATTCTTTATCATTTACCGATCGTTTATCTTTTTTCCTTTCTTTCAATTTTGTTGACAACTAAACCAGTCTTGATTCTAGACTTGGCTTCATCATATGTGCCAAATCAGTTAAGTGATTTCTCCACTAGTTCATTCATTAAGGCTTCAATTTCCTTTGATGCTTGATCAATGTCAATGTCATATTCCAATGGTGGCAACCATGATTTTCTTGTTACAACTAGTTTTATTAGAGTGTAGTCGGTGTCCACCATAAAACATATCTCATCCTTAATTTCTCTACTAGTTGAGCATGAATTCTCATTATTTTCTCCATCCTAGTCTTAAATATGGCAAAGTAGCAATCTATTAACGGTGTGAATTTATCTCCTAAAGACTTAATGAAGTAACTTATATGTGCGGTAATGGGTCTGTTTGTGTCCAAAGTGACATTAGTGATAGAAGGAAAGAAGCTCTGAAATAGAAGAATATGCACATAAGGAGGGAACTAAACATACATGTATTAGATCTGGAAAATCTAATTATTTTCATATTTTCTTCTAGTTGTTTTAGTAGCACCTTGGCTATGTCCAATTGTAGTCCCTTCTTCACAATTTTATATGCTGTATAAACTACTCCAAATGCTATGTTGTTCATTCTACTAGCTTGGAATATTTTATATCCAACCACGTATGCACCAAATTTCATCTCAGGGTCAGTGATTGAATTAACCTTCAAACCTCTGCCATCCTACTCAGTTTTAGTGATTTTCTCAATTTATTCTCCTTTTGGGTGCTTTAGGACCTTAGCCTTCTTGGTGTGGAGCAACCTATCACTGTGTGGATCACATCCCTG
This sequence comes from Thuja plicata, assembly GCA_018584345.1. Classification (NCBI taxonomy): domain Eukaryota; kingdom Viridiplantae; phylum Streptophyta; class Pinopsida; order Cupressales; family Cupressaceae; genus Thuja; species Thuja plicata. The sequence goes on along the minus strand of MU227945.1, from coordinate 2,649,075 downwards.
GTGAGCAGTTTTGGTTCATCAAACCACATTTTCCTATCATGTACTTGGCTTAGTACTATGCAAATCCACTTGGTTTTGAACTTTGTCGGGAACAGTAGGGCATTGGTTAACCCTTTCAGCTCAATGTGTTTGTGTTTATCTTTTAGTTTTCCATCCTAGAATAGCTTCTTGTAAGCTTCTTCAATCTCACAATTTCCAATCTCTGAAACCTTGCAGTGGATTTATGCTTGGATGTCTTCAATCAGAAAAACCTTAGGAGGTATACTTAAGAATGTTCCTAGGTTGTCAGGTTGAGAAGCAACCTCAGGACATAATTTTTAGTTGGGCTCTTCATAGGTAGAGTTCTTAATTAGGTTGATCTTCTTTTCGTTCACATTCTTGATCTTTGCAACTCGCGAGGTAGTTGCCATTATTTGTGAAATATTTAGGGCTTTTTCACAAATGAACTATGAGAAAATTAAGTCTATTTACATACTGGATTCTTGTTTTAAATTCTCAAGATCTATTGGAATGCTTTAGGGATGCTATGAATTGCTCTGTAGTATGATAGCCTTGAATCAATATTTCTCACTCTGCACTCTACTCGTAAACACTAGGTGAATAAATGAGCTTTATGTATCCCTCTTTATATAAAATAACCTAAGCAGTACATTAAATGCTTCAGATACCACTCGATCGATGAAACAAAGACACTTCGGTATCATACCAAATTTTTCATCCTCGGTGAGTATTCAATGCTCGAGGTAAGCGATAACTTAGTTATAATTTTCACATGTTCAGCGATGATGCTCGGTATGTAGTGAAGACTTGATTGTCTTTTACACTATTATCGATGATGCTCAATTTAAATTAACAACTTGGTTGTTTTTCATATGTACACTGACAATCATTTTATGTTTGGTTTACATTAACCGATGAAATTGGATTCACAAAATCATAACAAGAAATACCATAGTGCATCTCAATTCATGCTAATTTAGCATATTATCAATGAATATTAGAAATAATCTAAAATAAGGATTTGTACAGTGCAGTTCCATACTTACTTGTACTTCTTAGGTGGGGGTCCTAGAATCACCAGATCCATTGGATGAGGTGTCACCAACTGTAGTGCTTGGTCCAGTCTTTTCATTTTTTGAAGCTCTCTTCCACATTTGATTACTCATTCTCCTGATGTCTTCAATAGTTTTTCCATTTTCAAAAGTGCTTGACTCTATCACTAGGTCTCTGCATTCCTTGCTTAGGTGATCGATCTTATAATAGTGTAAGCATGTCATTTCAGATTAAGTATAGTTCCTTGATCTTTGTATCTATTTCCTCATGAATTTTGTAGCTATATGTCCATATCTACCACATGTTGTGCAATTTACACATGTGTTATAATCCCAAACATATGAGTTACCGACTCTCCTCGGTTGATAATAATTTTCTTTCTCTTTAGGTTTCCATACTTGCCTTTACTTTTTTCTACATTGATGAGATGTGTGACCATGTATTTTGCATGTAGGACAATATTTTTCCATGTACGATTCCTTCTTTGGTTGGTTTACCTTAGATTTGCATTCATGTGCTTTGTGTCAATTCTTATTACAGTTATAACAATTACCTATGAATGTAGAAGTAGATTTAGGAATACCTTTAGCTTTTCTCCTACAAACATTTCATGTGTGGCATGGTTTTCCACAGTGATTGCATGACTGCTTCTTTTCTCTTGGATTTGTGTAGACATTCCTTTGATCATATTAGCTTGATGATTCTCCATGCTAGGTATACACTAAACTGGTATTGTTGTTGAGTCTTCTTTCTACATGCAAAAAATCATCCATTCTTTTTGTACTATCTTCATCTTTCTTGATTATATACAAATCCATTAAGTTGACAAAAATAATATCACCTTACTGTGATTGGTTAGTACCTATGTTCTGCTCTGATCCATAGATGTCTTCTTTGGCTACAATCATCATATCATGATTGATTATACATCTATATATACAAAGTTTTTGATCTATTTAGGTTTCACGCTTTACAAGAAAAACTCTATGATCAAAGGTTTACAACTTGACCTTGATCTCCTAGTTTTCATGTTTACAATTAGTTAAGTTGATTAAAACTATTAGATATTCTTTACTTGATCCTAAAAAAATGGTTTTATAGCTAATCATAAAGATATTTATAAAACTTAATTGTTTTATCTGATGTGTATCTCAGATCTTCTATTCTCAAGAATAAAATTGTTTCTAGGTAGACTAGTGCTCGGGTTACTCTGTAGACTAGTGCTAAGTTTACTTTTTGAGCTATCTTTTTGTGATAGTGTTATTGTAAGAAGTATTAAAAGAATGAAAACAAGAACATGAGGTAATCCAAGAAAATGAAATGCAAGAAGGATTTTACCATAAGCCAAATGTGAGATAAAGTTTTCAAGATCAATCACCAAGCACATGAGAAACTCCAAGAATCCAACAAAGAGCCGAGAGATTTTGGTAAGGGGAAAAGAAAAGAAAAACCCCTTTGTGAATAATTAGAATATGGAAAAAAAGCCTATAGATGAGAGCAATAAGCTCAATACAATAATGAAAGCATTGAGATATTGAGAGAAGAAATGAGAGAGAGGAGAAGATTATTAGGGCAAGTGTGTGAGAGGAATCTCTTAAGTAGAGATGAGTGGAGGAGTTTGCATGTAACTCCCTTCTCCTATGAATGCCACATTCATATT
>MU227945.1:2604726-2643263 GCA_018584345.1 Thuja plicata | reverse complement strand
GAGATTGGTTAGAATAAAAAATGGTTTGACTAAAATAAAAGATTAAATGCTGCACAATATAATAGACAATAACCTGCAAAAAAATGTTAGAGATAAAATAAACAGAGTTATTGGAAATATTTAAAAATATATATATAACCGGATTTAAATAATATTAAAAAACACAGTCACATTGCGGGGGGCATAACTTTTAAATGCACATTTGGATTTTAACAATTTTTGGATATGTTTTACAAAAAATAATTAGCTAGCACTCCACCGAAGTGATTTTCAAAATAATGCACGGTTTTAAAGTTATGGATGACAGAGTGCGGGTCTATAAAACTATCTAAAAAACAGAATGAGATAAATAGAGACAGAAAGTAACCCTGCACAAATAAATAACAGGTAAATGATAAATAACAATAAAAGAAAATATGTTAGAACATAGAAATAGATAAATTTGAATATACAGATCTAAAAATAGGATAGTTAGAGAAATGGATAAAAATGTATAAAAGATAAAACCCTTGCGGTTACCTGACAGAGGGAGAGATTAGATTTTATGCAAGCAAGATAAATCTGAATCAATGTTAGAATGCTGAAGAATGGAATATGTAAATCTACAAAATTGAAATAGATGAGGAAAACAAAACTTTAGATCTGGCGGCAAGCCATCCAGAACAAGTTAGATTCACAAAAAAGTTAGATTTGCAACAAAAACAATAAGGTAAAACCTGCAAGAAATATTAGATCAACAAGAAGAGCTTGCTCCTTTGAATAGAACCTTCCTACAAAACACTTAAACAAGGATCAAAATATCTCTGATACCATGTAAGAAGTATTAAAAGAATGAAAACAAGAACATGAAGTAATCCAAGAAAATGAAATGCAAGAAGGATTTTACCATAAGCCAACTGTGAGATAAAGTTTTCAAGATCAATCACCAAGCACATGAGAAACTCCAAGAATCCAACAAAGAGCCGAGAGATTTTGGTAAGGGGATAAGCAAAGAAAAACCCCTTTGTGAATAATAAGAATATGGAAAAAAAGCCTATGGATGAGAGCAATAAGCTCAATACAATAATGAGAGCAATGAGAGATTGAGAGAAGAAATGAGAGAGAGGAGAAGATTATTAGGGCAAGTGTGTGAGAGGAATCTCTTAAGTAGAGATGAGTGGAGGAGTTTTCATGTAACTCCCTTCTCCTATGAATGCCACATTCATATTGTGTGTGTGACAAATGTGTGATTCCTCTTAAGGGGGAATATTTATTTTCCTTATTAAAGGAAATACAAAATAGTGACATGTCCTCCTACTTGTACTAGAGGACAAATACAAATAAGAATACCTTGGTTTATCCTTTAATTACATATTTTCAATCAAGGAAAGATTATATTCTAACAGCTATCAGTGTTCACTGATTTTGGTGATCAATGTCCTAAGACATTTTCGGTGACCTCTGCTCTTGTCTATTTGATGTCACTTGGTGATCATGTAACCGATGATCCAAAAACTATTTCCTTTTATACTAATGATAAACTTATGATCCTTTAAGATTAGCATTATCTTTTGGGTTAAATCCCCAATGTGGTTTTTTCCCTAGTAGGGTTTCCATGTGAAAAAATATGGTGTTATGTGCTATGGTGTTGTTCAATGCTATCCTTTAATTATTATCTTTCGCATATAAGCTATTATGATGATAAATGGTTCAAGGTTTTTAGTGTTGGGACATAACTGCTTCACCCCCGCCTCTCACTTATTTTTACTACCTTGTTTTTTAAATTTTGGTATCAAATCTTAGTCCTCTTTTAGAAGCTTTATCACTTTAGGAGATCCTTCATGGAATATTTTAGAAAAGACAATCATAAATTTGATGGAACCAACCATGCACTATGGAAAGGAAGGATGATTACTCACTTGATCTACATGGGGATGGAATGTTGGCAAGCTAAAAAGGAGGATTACAAAGTTATTGTAACATACAAAATGGTGAGAAACACTAGGAAAGATCACTCACCAAAGTATATGCTATATTTAGGAAGATCAAAGACCTTGAAACAAAGGAAACCTGATTAGCTAAAGGTAAGGTGGAAATTTATGGTCTTCACAATGCAGGGTCATGTATGACTCTTCCTTACCCTAAGAGGAGTCATAAATGATATGAAAAAGAGGAATTTAATCTATGAAAGTAAGTACTATGAAATGACAAAGAGGGAAATGTACCCACCTTGAAGGCCAAAAGAGGATGAAAGATCAGATCTAAAAATGAACTGTCAAACTGTATTAGAAGTTGGAATAGAGGTGGATCTAAAATTTGGAAGTTGGAAACTAAAGACTATGAAAATATGGAGGCCACAGGAATAGGTTGAATTTTTAGGTACTTGTTGACTTCTAGGATATAGGTCAACTCCAACCTGTACCTAGACCCAAAAACTAAAACTAGGTTCTGCAAATCTAGAGTTTATCTTCCTGGATGAGTCACTAAAATAGTCAATATAATAGTAGGGTACAAGTTGACCTTAACCTATACTTGATAGGGTTGGAACTCAGAATATAAGATCAATATGGAAAGTGCTTCAAAAAGGGTATTCAAAACTGTAACTAAATCTGTGAATCTAAATCTGTAGTTACGCATCAAAGAGGGGGTCAATTGTTGGGGGGGGGACTTTCCTTGGTTCTAGATAAAATCATGGTAACCACCAATTCTGATACAATTGAGGGTTGGAAATTGAAATTATTTGTTGTAAGTCTTTATTACGGAATTTTCTTCTATTGAAACCATTTTCTTTGGGCATCCTTGCAACTCCCTCACTAGCTTCATGGTAAATAAATCATTCACTCTCCAAAAATTTGCAAAGATTTTTTTTAGCTACAACCAATGGTAGAAATCAAAGACTTGTATGTCTTCTTCAAATTATTCAACATGCTAGATAATCTTATTCATTCCCATGTACAAACTAGTGCATACATCAAATAAAATGACATATGGAATCTTTGGTTAAGTTGGAAAGCTTAAACCAAATCACAAATTTGGTCAATGATTATTTTTTCCCAATCTAGGAATCTGGACGCTACCTAAATCATCTCAACGAAGAAGAAAATCCTCTCATCTAAGTCATTTTATTCCTCATTCCCCGTTAACCTTTTCAACAAAAATATGGTATATGTAATGCCCCCTTTGATGTTGGTGTTGTTGATGGTTTTGGTCTATTTTGATTGTCCCTTTCTCATCAAATGGGACCAATCTTTAGTAATTACATTCCTATAGTATGTTTCTTCTCATTGAAAGTAGATTGGCATAATGCAAGTCCTAGTTTGCGTAAGCTTCCTTGACAAGTATCCAAGAATAATTCTAAATTATTTCCCTCTAAAATGTAATAAGAACCCTTTCATCTTGTTTTTTTATTTCCCTAATGTACGTGTTATATCATGCGATACACTCCATTACTAAATCCAAACACTGGACAAAAATTAGAAAGCTAACAGCTTCAAGTAAACACTATCAACTATTTTTTGTGCAATTGCATGTCTCGGCTCATGTATGATTCTATTCCATAACTAAAATTATTTATTTATTTATTGACTTATATTTATTTATTGCTAAGAAAAATAAAATTTTATACTTAGTTTGATTTTTATTTTGATTATGTTATTGTTTTTGCATTTTTTCAAGTTGGCTTTACCTGCATGAATATTGTAATCCACTAATCATACATAGAGATATATAGTTCCCTAATATATTTTTGGATAAAATAATGAATGTAAAGGTGGATGACTTTGGTCTCGCCAAGCTACTAGACTACTCCAAGGCCCATGCTTATGTCAAATCTCTAACAACAACCTAGAAATAATGACAAGAAAACAAATAGTAATTATAAAAATGTCAACTATATTTTAAAGAGGAAAACTTCATAATTTTATTAAATTATTACAAAATACATGGAAGCTTTAAAACAAAATAGAGGCTACATATTTATTGATATCCTAGATCTCCAAAAAACTACTAAAAACATAAATAAAAGATAAAAATATGATTCAAAGAATAAAGTAGACTTATCTAAAAACTTACAACCTTGAATGAAAAGCATACTTTATTTTGCAATCAAACATAACTATATAAAAGAGCTTTAAAAAACTCAAGCTGGAAAAAACTTAAAAAACTATCCAATGAATAAATCCTTGTTTTGAGGGATAGAAGCATCAATTGTCAACATACTTACCCTTGATATTGACAAGGCTTACAATTTGATCACGAAGTGCCAAAAAATATATTTTTTCAACTACCTTTGTAAAGATATCTGCAAGATGATCTTGAGTGTTTATGTGCTTCAATTCATCTTCCTTCTTATGTAAAAAATCATGGATAAAATTATACCAAATAGAAATACTTTGTCCTACTGTGATGAACTAGATTCTTTTCCAACTTTATGGTACTTATATTGTCACAAAAAGTCATAGTAGGTTGAACTTGTTTTTCCCCTATTTCTTCAAGAACCTTTCGAAGCTAAAGAGCTTGTGTAGCTGCTAAAGTGGTTGCCACATATTCTGATTTTGTGGATGAGAGAGAGCAAATAATTTGTTTTTTTGAACTCAATGTTATCAAACCAGAACCAAAAGAAAAAAAATTACCAGATATAGACTTAGGGTCATCCAAACTACCTCCCCAATCTGAATCATTGAAACTAACAACATTGAAAATCTTAGAATGATAGTAATGAATACCAAAATTGAGAGTTCCTTTCACATATCTCAATATTCTCTTTTTTGCATTCATGTATATTTCTGATGTATTTTTCATATACCTTGAAATCAATGCAACTAAATATGCAATATCATGTCTTGTGTGGGTTAGAAACATCAAACTCCCAACTATACTTCTAGAAGTTCTCTCATCAACAATTTTAGCACCATCATCTCTACATAACACAATCTCATCAGGACTTGGAGTAGGTATTGATTACAATCAGGCATATAAAATTTATTTAACATATCCTTTGCATACTTTTTTTAACAAATTAAAATTTCATCCTAACTTTGATAAACCTCCATTCAAAGAAAATGTTTCATGAGACCTAGATCTTTCATCTCAAATTCATTCATCATAGAAACTTTGAATTCATCTTTCATTTTAGAACTACTACCCATATATAATAGATTATCAACATACAAAATCAGGATGACAATATCATTACCTTATTACTTGTAGTAAAGGGTAGGATTACTCTTACTTCTCTTAGAGTCATTCTCTTGAAATTAGTCATCAATTCTTGCATATCATGCTCTTGGTGCTTGTTTGAGTCCACACAAAGCCTTATTCAACCTATAGACATGATCTTCTTTTCCTTCCACTTAAAAACCTTGTGGCTGAACCACATATACTTCTTCTTCTAAGCACCCATTCAAGAAGGCACTTTTCACATCCATATGATGTATGCACCAACTATTTTGAGCTTCTCATTAAATCAAAATTCCAATAGTCTCTTGTCTTGCTAGTGGTTCAAACGTCTCATCACAATCAATTTCATACTTCTATGTGAAGCCTTTAGTAACTAATCTTGATTTATGTCTTTCAACACTCCCATCACTATCATACTTTGTCTTATACACCTATTTGGAGTCAATCTTATTCTTTTCATGTGAATGTTCTATGAGATCTCAAGTATTATTCCTATGAATGGAATCCAACTCTTCTTTCATATATTGCATGAAAACCTCATTAGTACATGCCTCTTCAAAACATGATGGTTCAAAATCAGCTTTGGTGAATAAAGAAAATTTAATTATCTCACCTCTTATATTTTCTTCATGTGCATGATTTGTAGACCTTTTATTAATATCACTCATCCTTCTCATCTTCCTTGTAGACCTTTTAACTAAATCTGAACTTATACATGGACTTTAAGTAGTTGATGAAGGGTTTACCGGTGGATTTGGTGTTGGAAGCTACAATTAAAATAATTTTTATATTGTCATTGATGTCAAACATTAACTAGGAAGATAGTTGCTATCTAGTAAAGTGTCATATCAATTGATTGATGAATAAGATTTGAAAAGTGGAGATAACAAGATGATCTAGCAAAATGGTGGAGTTACTAGAAATTAAAATGGGTACTTGATTAGTTGACACATTAGCAAGGTAATATGTTGTTTATCTTTAAAACCAAGTAAACAATGGAAGATTAAATGCTTATTTTTGGCTGAACAAAAGACTAGAAGATTAAGGAACTTAAGTTTAAGCAGTTTATGTCGAGTGATGTGAGTGTTGACCGAGCGCCAATACATGCTGAGAAAATATATTTTCCATCGAGCATCAATATTTACCAAGTTGTTTAGTGATAAACAAGTGGAAGAACACAGTGATGAACGAATGACAGTATTTTACAATTGATGGAAGAATTGAGATCCCATTCGACATAGTTGAATTATTGGGATATGTAAAGTGTATTTAAGATAAGGATGAATTTTGTGTAGCATTTAATGAGAATTTAATATATGTAACCATTTCTATGTATGGATTCAAGAAGGAGTTTTGAGAAGTATCTATAAAGTTGAAGGAGAAAAAAATGTTAGAAGGATTCATTGTATCTTACCAAACCCTAAGTTCTATGTTGATGATTAAGAACAAAAAGATCAAGCTACCTAATTAGAGAGGTATAAGATTAACCTAATTGCAAGTTATGTGTTTAAAGGTTGATTTGGTTGATTGGAAAATCTAAGTAGAAGGCAGAGAAGACTAAGAAGAGAAGTATAGAACTGTGAAGTGGTGTTTTCTTGATGGATTTCCAAGCAGATCAAAGAGATAGAGATGATAATGGAGATGAGTCAATGAATTAGCATTTGAGCTAAGCTAGATTTGTATTTGCAAAGTGAGTTGTATGTTTCAGATCAAATTGTTGTTACTTTCTAACCATTGTATTAGTTAAAATCCTTTTATCAAGGTGACATTATAATGGAGTGATCTAAGTCCTCTAACAAGACTCACTTTTAAGAGGGTCACACCTAACATTGTGTATTGTAACCTTTAACAGGTTTGGATCCTCACAGAGCTCACTTTAGAAGAGTGAAATATTGGTAGCATGTTATTGGTGGTTTTTACCCTATTGGCTTTCCATGTTAAATCCTAGTGTCATACTTGTGTGAATGTTATTTGATGTATTTACTATTAAGAGATTTATATTCTAAAAGTTGATTACTTTAGGATAGTGGACTACAAGTTTATGTTACTGATCATATGCTATAGAGACCGAGTGGATTGTTGATTAGATCTGAGTTGGTTGACATGTTTAAAAGTACAATTGCTACATCTAGACCTAAGGATAACTGATTCACCCCCNTTCCCCCCCCCCCCCCCCCCACCCCTCTCAATTATCTTAAATCATTCTAACAATTGGTATCAAAGTGTTGTGGAACTTTTAAGGAAAATCTTGAAGGTACTTGAAGCTAAAGATCAAGATGTATAAAAAGGAGGTACCAAGGCTGAACAAGGAGAACTACCCCATATAGAAAAGTTTGATGAAGCTACACCTAGTTGGAATTGGAGAAGTGAAAAAATACTATGTGGAACATGACTACATAACTATGCCTACACCTTTGACAGCTCAGTAGATGAAGGAAAAGAAAGAACACAATCAAGCAATGTTGGTGATTGTATTAGCCCTAAGTTATCCAGAATTTGAAGACATAAAAGACTGTACTACTATAAAATAAATGTGGGACATACTTGCAACTATCATGTTGGTGATACAAATATACTAAGATCCAAATCTGAAATCTTGAGAGGTAAGTTTGATGAAATGAGAGTGTTAGAAGGTGAAACTATTGTTCAATAATGTAGCCAAGTTAAGGATATTGTGGATGCTATTAGAGGAGCTAATGGAAATATTGATGATGATATTGTTATTAGCTAGGTATTTATAACCCTACTTCCTATTTATTCTATTAGAGTTTTCGCAATACAAGAACTGAGATGTACTCCTAGTAACAACTTAAATCTAGAAGGTTTACTTGGTAGACTTGTTGCTTTTAAGTTATCAAATTTTGATAATTTCACCCCTCACAATGTTTATTATGCATTCAAATCACAATTAACTCTTCATAAGAGTAAGAAAGGAAAGAAATATGTGTGAATAGTGACAGTGACACTTTTGATGATGATCTTGATGAACTTGAGGCACTTATGGATAGAAGACTATCAAGAGGAAAAGGAAAATTCAAAGCTAAACTTCCTATAATTTTTTTTTCATGTAAAAAAGTTGGCCATATTGTAGAAAGATTTCCTGACAGGAATGAAAAGGATGAAAGAAGAGAAAGAAAGTACAAAGAAAAAAGAGATGAAAAAGCATATAGAAGGTACAATGACTATAAGGACAAAGGTAAGAAATCCCACTATGTTTTTGAAGAAGAAACTGATAATGAATCTGACAAATCTAATGACCATGATATAGAGGTTGTTTATGTTTCTATGAATTATGATTATTATGAAGATGAGAAAACTGCACTTATGTCATATATGTGTAAAGGTGATAGATGGATAATTGATTGTGGTTTCTCACATCATGTGACTAGTGATAAAAGAAAGTTTGAAACCTTAAATCATTCCAAAGGTGGTAGTTTTAACTTTTGTAATGATACACCATGTCGTGTGAAAGGAAAAGGATCAAGAAAATTAATTGATAAGATCAAATGTGAAAATGCTATTGGGTTGAAGGACTTAACTATAACTTGTTGAGTTCTACATAGTTCAGCACTTATGGATACTGAGTTGAATTCCATCACAAAAAAAGATAAAATCTTTGATTCTACTGGTGAACTAATTTGAAGTGGAGAAAAGACAAGAGGTAATTTTTTCTATTTAGATCTATCTAATGAGACATGTTTGTTTGCACAATATGATGATGTATAGTTATGGCATAAATAGTTGTGCCATGTGAAATTTGATAATTTGGTAAACATTAGTAAGATCAAAAGAGTAAGAGGGCTACCACGATTAAAGAAACCTAATTATGTGATGTGTAAGAAATGTCAATTGGGGAAAATGACAAAGTCTAGTTTCAAGAGAAAAACCAATACTTCTGATGATATTTTTGGAATTGGTTCATACTGACCTTTGTGGACCTATTGGATTGTAAATCTACTGTGGTGATAAATATTTCAATTTTTTTTTTGATGATTACTCTAGAATGATGACTGTGATGTTCCTCAAAGAAAAATCTGATGCCTTTCAATTGTTTAAGTGGTATTTGGAAAAAGTTGAAAAAGAGACAGGTAAGACCTTGAGATGTTTGAGATCTGACAAAGGAGGAGAGTTTATATCTAATGAGTTCAACTTATTCTGCAATGATAGAGGAATCAAAAGATATATGCCTACTCCAAGGACTCCCCCATAGAATGGCATAGGTAAAAAAAGAAATAGATCAATCATTGATTGTGTAGAAAACACTAATGATAGAGAAAAATGTTGCACAAAAATACTAGAGAGAATTTGTAAGTACATCAGGCTATACATTGAACTAAGTACAAGTCAAGAAAGGTACACATGTTACATATTATGAGTTATGGTATGGTTATACACCTAATTTAAAATAATTTAAAGTCTTTGGAAGTAAATGTTATATACGGAAGGACAATAGCAATGGAAAAATTGATGCTAAAAGTGATGAAGGCATATTTCTAGGTTATTCCACTAAGAGAAAAGTGTATAAGTGTTTGAATTCTAACACTAACAAAGTTGTGAAAAGTGCAAATGTTAGAATTGATGAATATGCAAAAAAGAATGAAGTTTAATGCAAGCAAGAACATGAAGATTACAGATCTTTTGTATACATGAGTGAAGGAGACCCCAACAGTTTACCTGAACCAAAGAAAGAAGCTACCAAGGAACACAATGATGTTTCTGAGCAACAACAAGAATTTACTGAGTCACAGAAAGAAGTTTCTGAGCATCAGGAGGAAACTATCAAGCAATTAGAAGAGGAAGCAGAGACACAAAAGGAACCTAAAGATAATTTTCTAGATGAATCTGACGAACAAAAAGAAGAAGAAAGGAGACTAGAGCCTACATTAGAAAAATATGTAAGAAGACATCATAAACCAATTCAAATCATTGGAGAAAAAGATTCAAAGGCCATGACAAGAAGCAAGATGAAAAATCTGACATGTTTACTATGTTTATTTGAGCCCAAATCAGTGAAATATTCTTTGGATAATGAAGATTAGAGATAGGACATGAATGAATAATTTGAGAAAATCAAGAAGAAAAAAACTTGGACACTAGTACCTAGATCAAAGGACAAGAATTTTATTAGAACCAAGTGGGTATTTAGAAATAAGCTAAATGAGCATAAAGAAGTCATAAGAAGCAAGGCTAGAATGGTATGCAAAGGTTATGCACAAGAAGAAGGCATCAACTATGGAGAGACATTTTCCCCTGTTGCTAGATTGGAAGGAGTTAGAACTCTACTTGTATATGCATCTTACAAAGGATTCAAAGTGTATTAGATGGACGTTAAATCACCATTTTTGAATGGAATACTAGAAGAAGAAGTATACATTAAACAAGCTGAAGGATTTTTTTATTCAAGCAAGAAGAATATGGTCTTCAAGATACACAAAAGGTAGTATGGATTAAAGCAAGCCCCTAGAGCATGGTATGAAATATTACATAATTACTTAGTCAAAATTGGTTTTACAAGGACAAATGACAACAATAATCTGTACTTAAATGATGAAAAAGGTAAAGGGATATTGTTAGCTAAAATATTTATTGTTGATATAATATTTGGAGGTCAAGATGCTTTATGTCAAACATTTTGAAATTAAATGCAAACTAAATTTGAGATATCTATGTTTGGAGAGATCAAAATATTTGTTGGTTTGCAAGTTTATCAGATGAAGAAAGGTATCTACATTACTGAATTAAAGTATATCAAGGAGATACTAAAAACCTTTGGCATGGAGGACTCTAGACCACTAACTACACTCATGGCTACTAGATAGAAACTATCAAAGATTGATGATACAACATAAGTCAATCAAACCTTGTATAGGTCAATGATTGGGAAGCTACAATATGTTGTTCACTCTAGACCAGATATTGCATTAGCAATTGGGATTTTTACAAGATTTTCTACAAATCCTAAAGATAATCACATAATGGCAGTGAAAAGGATAATGAGATATCTGAAAGGAACAGAGGATTATGGATTGTATTATAAGAAGAATGCGAAGTTTGAACTGAAAGTTTATACTGATGCGGATTGGGTAGGCAATGTTGATCATAGAAACGGTACAAGTGGTGGCACATTGTTTCTAGGAATGATATTAGTCTCTTAGACAAGAAAGAAATAGAACTACATTTCTCAATCTAAAATAGAAGCTGAATATGTTGTAGCGGTAGTTAATTATTCAAACATAGTGTAGATAAATAAATTGTTGAGACGTATGACAGAAGAAATATTTGAGCTAGTTGTTATTTTATGTGATAACACAAGTGCTATCAATATATCAAAGAATCTTATGATGCACACTAACACCAAGCATATTGCTATCAATTATCATTACTAGAGAGAGCTAGTTCAAGATAAAGAAGTGAGATTGGAATATGTGAATACAAAGGAACAATTAGCAGATATATTTACTAAAGCATTACCTAAGGATGAAAATGAGTATATGAGAGGTAAATTAGGGGTTATTCCCCTAGCTAAGGATAACTAAGATCAAATGGAGTGATTGCATCAAATGTATTACCCTAAATATCTGATAATTTGATGCAAAAGATGTCACACTTTAGGAGTTGCCTAAAGTTTTGAAGAGTAACGCACAAGATGTTGGTCAGGCATAAGAAAGATGATAGAGGGAGAATATCATTTAGAAACCTTATATAGACATATCTACATGGTGAAGATGAATAACTTTGGAGTTGTTGTTAAAGAGGGAGAGATCTATAAGTTATAAAGAGGGAGAAAAAACAAAGAGAGAGATATTAAGTTGCACAGAGAAGACTATGAGGGAGGTAAAAATAGAGAAATCTATCTATGAGTGAGTTGATATTTGAATTGGAGAGAATAAGAATGAAGCTAAGGACATTAATGAAAATATGTTAATAGAAAATATTTTTTGGATTGTTTGGTAACTATGCATGTGGCCTTGTTTCCATATGGTGTTTGCCATTAATGCCAAAGAATGAGATTTTTGGAAGCTATAATTGTAACAATTATTATATTGTCATTGATTTCAAACCTTAACTAATATGATAGGTGTTATTTAGTAAAGTGTCATATCAATTGATTGATGAAGAAGATTTGAAAAGAGGATATAACAAGAAAACCCAGTGAAATGGTGGAGTTATGAGAAAATACAATGGGTACTTGATTAGATGGCATATTGGCAAGGGAATGTGTTGTTTATCTTTAACTCTAAGTGAAGAATAGAAGACTAAAAGCTTAGTCTTGACTGAGCAAAATAGAAGAAGATTAAGGAACTTAAGTTTAAGCAGTTTATCTTGAGTGATGTGAGTGTCAACCAATTGCTAGTACATGTTGAGAAAATATAGTGTCAATTGAGTATCAGTATTTACTGAGTTGTCTAGTGATGATCGAGTGGAATTACACAGTGATAACCTAGTGATAGTATTTTATAGTTTATGAAAGAGTTGAGATCCAAGCGGACATAGTTGAATTCTTGGGATATGTAAAGTGTATATAAGATAAAGATGAACATCATGGAGAATTTAATGAGCATTTAATATATGTTTACTCATTTCTATCTATAGATTCAAGAAGGAGTTTTGAGAAGTATCTACAAAGTAGAAGGAGAATGAAATATTGGAAGGATTCGTTGGATCTTACCAAAACCTAAGATCTACGGTTATGATTAAGTGGAAAAAGATCAAGCTACCTAATCAGAGAGGTATAAGATTAACCTAATTGCAGGTTATGTGTGTAGAGGTTGATTTGGTTGATTGGAAAATATAAGCATAATGCAGAGAAGGATGAGAAGAGCAGTATAAAACTATGAAGTGGTGATTGCTTGACACATTTCTAAGAAGATCAAAGAGATAGACATGATAATGGAGGTCAGTCAATGAATTATCATTTGAGATAAAGTGGATATGTATCTGCAAAGTGAGTTGTATGTTTCATATCAATTTTTTTTTTCTTTCTAACCATTGGATCAGTTAAAATACTTTAATCAAGGTTGACCTAATAGTCATATTGTAAATCCTTTAATCAATGTGACATTATAATGGAATTATCTAAGTCCTCTAAGAAGGCTCACTTTTAATAGGGTGATTAAATCCTTTAGCATGGTCACACCTAATAGTGTGTATTGTAACCTTTAATAGGGTTGGCTCCTCACAGAGATCACTTTAGAAAAGTCAAAGATTGGTAGCATGTTATTGGTGTTTTTTCCCATATTGGGTTTCCAACTTAAATCCTAGTGTCATACTTTTGTGAATGTTATTTGATGTGTTTACTATTAATAGCTTTATATTGTGCCAGTTGATTACTTTAGGATAGTGGACTGTAAGTTTATGTTACTAATCATATGTTATAGAGACCAAGAGGATAATTGAGTGTATCTAAGTTGGTTTAAGTGTTTGAAATTTCAATTGGTACATCTAGACCTGAGGATAACTAATTCATCCCCCCCTTAGTTATTCAAAAACATTCTAACAATTGGTAGCAGAGCGTCGTGGTGCTTGTAAGGAAAAGTTTTAAGGTAGTTGTGTTGACGAGACTTTGTGACAGGTCTACCAACAGTGATAATTTTTCACTAGGTACCTTGGTACCGGCCAACTATGCCTGTAAAGGTTTTCCAGAGAATAAATTCTCCTAGCCTTCAAGCACCTGATTGTCGGGTCTCGACGGTGCGGAGAAGCTTATTTGGGAAAGTGACTCTTTGTGTGAGGTGATAGCTGGTTTTACTCATCTTCATCGGGGATTTTAGTGATGGGTTGAGGTTTATTGCAAGCATATTATGTTTACCAAATAAATTGCAAAAGATAGATCAAAGTTAGAGTTTATTATTTGTACTTATATTTATGCCACATATTTCAAATATCAACTATGCTCTAATGTAAGAACTACACTAAATAATGAATACATATAGAACCAATGACTCAAACATATTCAATAGCAAGTGGAAATGAGATCATTAATCTAAAAAAAATATTAGAGAAAAGGACATTAGATACATACAACACAAAATATGTTTGTCAACTTTAGAGATTAGAAAATACACAACACATGGCCATAAGTGTTCTTCTTTCTTCCATTAACTCAAATGATTCCATATTCACTGGTGAGTACATCCATGGCTCCAAGGGAGCATCAGACTACCAAGAACAAGAACTAAACAACTGAACTATAATGAACTAAAAGTGCTATTCTATTACTACTTGCTAGACTGTAAAATCATCAATCTTGTCAGCCCTTGTTATGGCATCAGAATTATTATTTATAAAAATACTTTGACCTAATTAAGTCATACATTTACTAAATAAAATACACTATATGTGGCTAGTACTACCTGCACCACTTATAATCATCTCAGTAAAAACAAAGTCTGACAAGACAAAAGAAGAAGAGAGAAGATAAGTATGGAAGAATTATCCTTGAGAAGAGGGTAGGGATGTTGACAATAGGAAATTCTATCATATCTAGTATCTCAGGCCATGCCTCATAAATGAAAATTGGGGCTCCCTATCTTCGATGCACTATAGGTATTAAATTTGGGAGAGATGCCTCAAGGAATGAGAAGACATCTGTCAGAACCATCTATCCGTCCAATCTATCACCATGTGGATCATCCACCTTCTGGCCCTTATTAATTGTTGATGGTGATCAGTTGGCTCTAGGAACCTTGACGCAGATCACCCCAAAAGAATATAAAATTAGGATCTAGAATTCTGGAGTCCGGCATCTTTTGCTCAAAGAATAAAGAATTTACAAAATTGCACCCTGCTGGTGGAAATCTCTATAGACCGGAGAAATTTACTTTTCCTTGTTCTTTTTAACATTTTCCAAAATCTTGATGATTGCCTCTTTATCCACCTCTTTGATTTCTCTCCATTGATCGTTGAAAACCCCAAACTGTTTATCAAAATCTCCAGTCCCATCCTTTAATTCTACAACCAATTTTTCTAGATCATGAACCTTCAGCGTCATCTTCATTAAGTGGGACATTTTCCCTCCATCAAAATCTTTGGACTGGTATTGTGACTCTATCAGCTCATCAAATTTACTTAGTGCAAAATCTTCAAGTGCATAGGTCCCTGGGGTAAAGAGATCAACTTATGAAACCCTTGTTACAAATATTGTATACAAATTTAAAGAATTCCAGACATCTAGGATTTTATTCTTAAGGGTCATTGCAAGTTGCTTTCTCACCTCAATTTTGAGGCCAAGGGTCCGGCCTCTGTGATGAATTCCTCACCAAAGTTCATCAACTCTACCAATTCAGATCTTTATTCATCATATTTTTCAATCTCCTTTTCCCAGAGGAAGACGGTGTCGTCTACCTGGGTCAGGATGTTATTTTCCTGGTATAAGTCTGGGAGTTTCAACATCAAGAACTACCTTATGATTTTGGCATACTCAGTAACCAACCCATCCACTTCTTGCACTTTCTTTTTCATGTTCTTTAGCGCATCAATATCACCTTGTGGAAGTGGTGTCTCGAATGTAGGGGCTTCCAGAATTACTATTGCCAGTGGCTATGTCAACT
Source organism: Thuja plicata (assembly GCA_018584345.1). Taxonomy (NCBI): domain Eukaryota; kingdom Viridiplantae; phylum Streptophyta; class Pinopsida; order Cupressales; family Cupressaceae; genus Thuja; species Thuja plicata. The sequence continues at coordinate 2,627,556 of MU227945.1, read as the reverse complement.
CTGCAAGAAGCCCAAGGAGATTTGCATTCTTTTGTTCTTCCTCCTTTAGCCTTTGTGCCTACTTTTCATACCAGGCTTGGACCACCTAGGTGGACTCATTTAACAAGTTTAATTCACCCTTTTTGTCCCTCATCCTTAGAGGCACTTCTATAATCATGTATTCTGCAGCACTTACCGTTGCTTCCTCTTTGTCTAGGTGAGGTGTCACAATTACCATGACTGTATCTCCGCCTGGACCATTCTAAATGAAGTGGAGGGTCCAAGCCTTCTTTGGCTTGGGAGTGCCTTAGATTTGGGCCATCATTTCAACCAAGGAGAGAGGGGAATTTTCTACTGTCAGGGCCTTCCTCTTACAAGATTTTACCAGCCATTGTAGCGGTTGGGGTAGTCTTGCTGTCAAGGCTTGAGTTTTTTTTTCCTCCCAGGAGGTCTACTATGCCTCTCAAGCATTGGTAGTCTCTGTGGACTCCTCCTCTTTATCCCCAGGGTTGCTTGCATCATCCACCTTAGTGGCATCAACATTTAGTACTTTAGCATCCACATCCTTAGCAGCATCCTTAAGATTAATACCTATATTTCCTGGGTTCTCTCCCTCATTCTTCTACTATTGCTATTGTTCTTTGGCATCCTTTTCCAAGACATTCTCTTCCATGGGCACAATTTTTGGAGGTGGCGAAGGTGTCTGGCCAAGATCTGACTGTTGGGCCGCTGAGACCACCTCACCGAATGTCACATTCTGGAGTGCTTGGTTACCCAGAGTATCTTGAGGCATTTGGAGCATGATTACTACATGTATTATTATTCCCAAAGGTCTAGTTTCCCTAGCCATTGTCTACTGCTCTTCTTGTATCTACCTCTTCTCTGGGATTGGTGTTTCTTTAACATTAGGGATGTTCTCCTATTCTTATTCCTTTTCCTTGTCTACTCGGACCTCTTGTTCCATGGAAAATTCTTTCTTTGGCACCTCCCCTTCATCGGGGATTATTTGTACCTCTTGTTCGGCTATCTCCCCCACCATTCTCCCAATATCCCCCTACAACTTTACCAATTCGTTAGTCCCAAATATATCATCAAAATCATCTATTCTTTTCTTCTTCCTCCTTGTTACCAGTGGGGTCTGCAATCCAAAATATCTATATTTTCATCCTCTGTTGTCATCCTTGCTACTTGAACCATAATTTCTTCTAGGGAAGGGGAGGTTGTCAGGAGGGCAGATCCTGCGGGAGTAACTGGGAGACCAAGCTAGGTGCTTAATTCATCTTTCAACTGATGGAACGCTGCAAGCTGAATGTGCACTTGTTCCATGATGGGAACTAAAATTATGGATGGAACCTAGGCTAGGGCAGCAACTTTTCCTTTTCCTTTTTCCCTGCTTTTCCCTAAGGTTCCAGATCTGGAAGTGGATCCATACAAAAATGGGCCAACCCTGTGGGTTCTCTTCAGACATACCTACAAAAAATACACATGGTTGCATTCAACTACATTGCTAGTGATGTCCTCAATTATTAGGATTTCCATGGTGTCTTAATCCATCGAGGGGAGAGCCATCTTGTCTACTCCCTAGGCCTTGTATTATGGGTCTTCGGTTGACCCTATATCTGAGAAGTCCTTTGGGAAGGTTTGAAGCTTGAGGCATTTCATCATACCTTTTTTCATTCTAATAGAATATCAATTATAGACTTCAAAATAATCTTCAAATTCTACCCAAAAATCTTCCATATGAGGCTTGTAGGGGTCTAATACCTGGGGAAATTCCAAAGTTAGTTTGTCTAGTGGATCAAAGTTCTTCTGTTCTAAGTAAAACTCTTCCAGTCCCAGACTCTTTAATTCATTCTTGACCTATTTTTCTTCTGCAAGGTTGAAAATGTAGTTTGCATAGGTGATTAGGAATGGAAAGTTAGTGACCTTCGTAAGGCTAAAAAGAGTGTGGAGCTCTAGGATCTTCCTGCAGTACTCCAAAATAATAATCCTATCCCTGCAGTGCTTGGGCAATAGGTATGGCTTCTCGGAGAATCTGGTCACTAGAATGTAAAAATTTTGTTGAAATTGAATAAAATAGTGGCCATAAGAACTGACCAAAGCCATTGCTTCCTTTGAAATATGGTAACCAGCATCCCGAGTGGGTCTCAGAATATTATCGTAAATGAAGACGTTGTTTACTCTACAAAAACTGGTGAAGCTAGCCTCCCATTGAATCTGTGGCAAATGTTCCCAAGGTGAAATCTGGATGGGCCCTATTTTGAGGATTCCCATAGTGATTAAACCCTGGGCCATGGGCTTTTGTTGTGTCAATCCCCACAAAAAATATGAACTCATGTGGAAAATTGAGGTTTGGGTGACCTTGACAAGCTAGAAGTCCACATGATTGGCAATAATTGCTACCCAATCAAAATTATGTCTCGTTGTGGTGATGCTAAACAATAAGTAATACATCCATGCCAAAAATTTCCAGGCATGGGATTCTCTGAAGACCCTGCATAAGGTGATGATCCCCATTTGGATGTTTTCTTTGAATTCTACATGGGGGATCTCCAAATTCATGTTTTTATAATCTTTCTGTGGGCTCTTGAGCTAGTTGTTGTTAAGTTATTGTCGGGCCAACTGTTGAACCTTGTCAAACTCTTTTAATCCCTAGGCCCAGGTGATGATAATGGAATTAGAGAACTGGGGGATCCCCAACAGTAAAGAAAATGTAGTAGCATCTAGAAAAACTAGGGGCATTGGGTAGCCTATGGGGAGAGGAGGAGAAAGAATGATAGCCTAGATGGTTTCGCTATAGTGTTTTTCCAATGTGAGGATTAGCTCTGGAGCCTGCACTGACTAAGGGAAGCAAGTAGCTTTGATGATTCCAGAGGTGGCCACATTTATTGCCATTGGAGCTCCAACCTTGTGCTAAATTAACATCATTTTAACCAGGGCATGTAACTCTTCCCATGTTCTGACACTTGTGTCAATGATCATCTATAGCTTGGAATCCACTTTGGATCCCTGAATAGTTCCATCCTTCCAATATTTTTCTACCAATGGAAGCTTTTCCAAGGCCTTCTCTGCCTTTTTCCTAGCAGCTTCCCTTGTTGAATTAGTTGGGAATTCTAGACTCTCGAGAGGAGAAGATGCTTCAGACATGATTGATTTGTGAATTTATCGGGAACTTGCAAGACTGGACAACCATTAGTAAAAATAAAACATAATAGAATTCTGGATCCTAGATATTTCATCACCACATCGCATATGTTCATGAAAAGGTGTTAGTTTGCATAAAATCCCAGAAATATATAAAATGAAATCTATTTCTTGGAATTTGATCAATGTCTAAGGTTTCTGGGTCTTGCGGTGAATGAAACAAAGGTCAAAAGGAATCATGGGACCCAGAGTGTGGAAAACTGATTGTTATCGACATGACCATCAATTGGTTTTACTAGGCTGACATGGGGTGTCACGAGGTCATGCAATAAAGGGAGAAATGTCATTTAAGGTGATATTTGTTTGAACATGTGAGGGAATGAATGCCACTTGGGCCAGTTTTGAATCCTCACATGTGTGAAATTAGAGCCACCATCAAAGCCGAGATGAAAAAGGAGAGAGAAACTACCATAGCCTGAACTAGGTGAGGTGTCGAATTTGAACCATGGTGGAAAATAGGTGGGAAAGCTTAGAATTTGGTTAATATGCAAAGGGCAGGACAAGCTCACCCAAGAAGGAGAAAGTAGGGCTCAACAGAATGCACCAAAATTACAGACACACTAACTAACCCAAAATATACATAGGAAGCTGAAGAACGACAACATTTACAAATATATTACATATTTACCAAGATTTACAATAAATTACACTAAGCTACCACTACTTACAAGGATTCACAGAATTTAGAAAAGCATATACATAAATACAAAGCATGGAAGGCGGACAACCTTCTAACAAAGCCATCGCACCAACGGGAGGCAACCAAAAGCAACAAAAATAAAACCCAAAACAAAAGAAAGAAAACAAACAGAAAATGAAGAACCAGAGACCTACCTTAAAACTAGAAGATGCGGAAAGAAGAGCACAGGAGGCACTCTGTAGATAAGGTAGTTTCACAGACCATGAACAATGAAGATCTTTGTAGGGTAGTTTAGAATTATGCACCAGCTTAAACACCAATCTTACTATTAAAACTTCAAAGTAATTTCACACTTAGCTCAAATTTGCTCTTAATCACCTTTAATTTCTCTAAAGGTAATTTGTTCATGGTAAATGTAACAATGACTGGTGAAACTCTATTTATACCTTCCTAGGTGAAACTTACCATTTTTTCTTCCACACATCCTTAGAAAAGGCAAACCTCCAGACTCTGGGCCCAGGGATCTGTCATACTCACATCCTCTGACTAAAGAGGAAGATGATGGCAGAGAATACTGGAGTTCAGACTCCGGCTGGCACAAGGAAACAAAACACTTTGGGACGGGGCCCTGGAGGAAGGAAGACCAAAAAGGAACATAACATTGACCCCGCAGAGGCAAAGGCTAGAGAAAACAAAAGAAACTAATGAAGAGAAAAAAGAAAAAAGGGGGACCCAACATTTTGCCTACAAAATGTAGGGGTGGGTATCCAGGGCATAACAACTTGAAGCTAAATATGAGGATGTATAATAAGGAGGTACCAAGACTGAACAAGAAGAACTTCCCTCCATTGAAAATTTTGATGAAGCTACACCTAGCTAGAATTAGAGAAGAAAAAGAATACTATGTAGAACATGACTACATAAATGTGGCTACATCTTTGACAGCTTAGCAGATGAAGGAAAAGAAAGAACATAATAAAGCAATCTTGGAGATTGCATCAGCCCTAAGTTATCCTAAATTTGAAGACATAAAAGATTTTACTACTACAAAATAAATGTGGGGCACACTAGAAGCTATCTATGGTGGTGATAAAAATGTACTAAGACCCAAATCTAAAAGATTGAGAGGTAATTTTGATGAAATGAGAATGTTAGAAGGTGAAACTTTTGTTCAATATTTCAGCCGAGTTAAGGAGGTTGTGAATGCTATTATAGGAGCTAATGAAACTATTGATAATGATATTGTTATTATAAAGGTATTGAGAACCCTACTTCCTATTTATTCTATTAGAGTTTCTACATTACAAGAACTAAGATGTACTCCTAGTAACAACTTAACTCTGGAAGGTTTAGTTGCTAGACTTACTACTTTTGAGTTATCAAATTTTGATAATTTCACTCCTCACAATTTTGATTCTGCATTCAAATCACAATTGAACCTTCATAAGACTAAGAAAGGAAAAGAAATATTTTTTCTTAGTGACACTGACACTTCTGATGATGGGGTATGTGCGCCAAGTTGTGGACCAAAAAGGGGGGTATAAGTGGACATAATTTTTCTGAAATCGGGTAAACCTGAACTTAGAACAGGCATTTGAGGGTCATGCACTAAAAATAAGAAAATGTGTAAAAAATAAAAATTGTGGTACTCTAAATCTTGTTTTTAAAACACTTTTAAAAAAAAAAACACTGATAAGATTAAGAGGGTAAAACCTCATGTGGATGAAAACACGTTCCTGATTTTTTTGGAAAAACATAACATAGTTGTTTCCTTGCATGGTACTAAAGGTATAATTATATTCAGTATTTTTAAAATCCTTTTAGTAGGATGATAAGTAAGAGTCAGATCTTGAAGTTGTGTATTTTTTTGTAATTTTCTGATGAGTATTTTTTTCTGTGATTTTTTGAAGTGATCGCATCCTAAACATTTGGTACCTGTTTGTGTCCCAGGCATAACTTGCATCAAACTAATTGAAAATGAAAAATATTTTTTTTTAAAAGTGTATACAATCAAGTGTAGAAAAATAATATGTAATGTATTTATAATTTGATTAAGTATATCAAAATTTATTAAAAAATTGGTAGACATGTCTGTGACAAAAATCAGGACACTGGTAAAGAAAATTAAAGTTTACTATGCTAATGTTGTCCAAAAATAGAAAAACATTATATGGTTAGAAAGCTAAGAAAACGTATGATATTATGGTGAAAATTATAAACCTACCCAGTTGACAGATTGCAAACTTGATGAAGATAAAGTTGAGAATTCATCTTACAAGATGAAAAAATGTCTAAAAGAATAAAAATGGAGGGAAAATGAGCCTCCAAGCCGTTGGGTAATTTTCCAAATCTCTTCCCAAGCCATAACCTTATTGGGTTTCTAAATTTCAAATAACCTGACCAGGTTCTAAAAAGCAAAAAGTACATCAAAACCTGATCAGGTTTTGAAGAAGTAAAACTTATGCATTTTATTCTCCATAACCTGATCAGGTTTTGAAGAAACTAAAATAGGCTTATTCCTCAAAACCCGATCATGTTTTGAGGTACTTTTTGATTTTCAAAACCCAATTGGGTTATTTGAAATTTAGATACCCAATCGGGTTCTTAGACAGATTGAGTGTTTTTATAATATTTGAATACATTTTTTATAGATGTGTCCACTTTTTTGGTTCACAACTTGGTGCACATACCCAATGATCTTGATGAACTTGAGGCTTAATCTAGACTTATACTTGGACTTTAAGTAGTAGATGAAGGGTTTGTTAGGAATAAAAATCCATAAGACAATTGAGAGGGGGTGTGAATCAGTTGTGATATAGAATATTAAACTTTAAACTTCAATGCAAATGATAACATAGTAAATACCAACATAATAACACAATACTTGTTGTCAAGGAAACCTTGTTAAAGGTAAAACCCCAGTGGGGATTAGCACCCACAAATTTATAGTATCCCTGTTAAAATATTTAGCCCTGTTAGGAGCTTATTATAACATTATAGTACATAGTCTCCGTTAGGAGACAAACCCTGTTAGGAGTCAAGAAAAATAGTAGGCTCACTGCCGAGGCACACTGCCCAAAGAGGGTTAAAGCCACCCTCAAGGATTCACAATCTTAACATGTGTATATAGAAAATATACAATCAAACAAAATGTTTGATAGCAACTATCTTTGTTTGGTCAATTCCAATGAAGTACTTTTATCACAAACTCTGCTCTACATCTAGCAGCAAAACAAGCCTCACAGTTTTCACTTCTCTTCCTTTGCAATCTCTACCACATATTTCCAAAAGAAAAAATCTCCCATATATATCCTTTTACAATAATTCATTAGGTTAACCAGTTAAGCTTTCCTAATACACAAATAATTGATTAGGTCACCCAATTAAGGCTTTCCAATATAAAATTAATTATATAACCCCTTGCTAAGATATACACGGTACCTATAACAAGTAAACATCATTTAAAATCTATCAATTATGCTTCTATATCTACAATCCACGCTCACAATTCATCGTACACGCTACATATCTGAAGTCAGCCACCAAATAGGTCTCCTCTAGAATACACGCCACAACTAATGTCACTAGTAATCACACGAGAATTGAACACAACCCATTATTCCAAAACATGTCTTCTATCCTCCAATACATTTGATTCATTATAAATATCTTCACCGGTAAGATATACCCTAAACACACAGACCTAGTCTGTCAAACATCATAGTTACAGTCCAGAAACCATTCTTCACCAAAATAACTGTAACATCTACAATATGTAACATAAAGCTAAGCGACCTTAGGAATAAGGAAAAAACACATCCTTCTTCATATAACCAACTTTGATCATTCTCAAACATTCATACAGTGTCCATACACTTCTGCCAGTCAATTAACCAATCTATTCTCTCTATAGAAACATATGTTGACATCAGTGACAAAACATAAATATCAACAACATGATCAATGCCCAAAAACAATATCATCCAACTATAAACCCCTTTGGCATTAATGGTAACATAGGGGAAAATCCATCAACCCAAAATCAACTCACAAATACTTTCTCCTCTCAATACAATCTTCTCAATATCCTCAACACAAATGTCCCCAAAATAGTATGGATTTTCACATAGATTCCTTCCCCCTTTGGCAGCAATGGAAAAGGGTGACACAACTCTTCTATAGTCTTATGTAAGGTATAGCTTTTTCAAATCTTCATGTCCAACAGCCAGGTGCAAGATCACCCAAATGTGCTCTAGTGTTCCTTAAATCACTTCCCCTGAGGAGTATATCTCTACATCAAGTCTAGATAATGATATATCTTTGAAAGCCATTGGACTGATGCATATCTACATCAATTAATTGCCATTGGGAGGGGCTCTGAACCCAAGAATTCTTCTGAGATACTCAAAAGTATCTTTTGTAAAAGGTTTTGTATATATATCTCCTATCTTTTTCTTTATGCTAATATATTCCAATTTAATATCTTTCTCTGCTACGTTCTCCCTCAAGAAATGATACTTAATAGAAATATATTTAGTCTTTGAATGCATTAGAAGATTCCTCTACATATTCATTGTGCTGGTGTTATCACAATGGATAACTACTGGCTCTTCAAAAATTACTCCAATTTCCTTCAACATTTGTTTCATCCAAACAACTTGTGTGCAATTTATGGCAGCAGCAACATACTTTGATTCAGCAAAAGATTGAGCAATACAGATATGCTTCTTGCTCAACCAAGAAACTAGCCTTTTCCCAAGGGAAAATGCACCACCACTAGTACTCTTTCTATCATCCACATTACCTGCCCAATCAGCATCAGTATAAGCCTGTAAAATACAATCATCTGATTTTTCATACCGTAATCCATATCTTGTTGTTCATTTCAAATATATGAAAATTATTTTCACAACACCAAGATGTGTCTCTATGACATCTATGTGATACTTTTCCACAATACCAACTGCATTGGTAATATCTGGTGTAGTGTGAGTTAGATATTGTAAACCACTAATCATAGATATATAGTTTGTTTGTAAAATACTTTGAGTCTCATCATTACAAGTCAGTTTGTATTCAGTCACCATAGGTGTTCCAACAGGTTTACAATCTTCCATTCCAAACTTCTTTAACATTTCCTTAAGATACTTGGTCTGAGATATAAATATGCCATCTTTACTCTGATTAATTTCCAAACCAAGAAAAAATTTCATTTCACCAATCATTGACATTTTAAATTAATTTTCCATTTCTTTAGAGAACTTCTTACTCACCTTATCATTGCCTCCAAAAATGATATCATCAACAAAAACTTCTATGATTAAGATTCCATCTTCATCAGTTCTTAAATATAAATTACTATCTGCATTACATTTTCTAAAACCAAGATGACATAGATACTTGTCTAGTCTTGCATACCATGCTCTCGGTGCTTGTTTCAGTCCATACAGTGCTGTCTTCATCTTACAAACCATGTCTCTAGCCTTTGTCAAAGGAAAACCATCAGGTTTCTCAATGTAAATTTCTTCTTCTAGATCACCATTCAAGAATGTTGATTTCACATCCATCTGATATACTTTAAAGTCTTTATGTGTAGTATAAGAAAGAAATAGTCTTACAGCTTCCTGTCTAGCAATAGGAGAAAATGTTTCTTCATAGTCTATGCCTTCTTGTTATGAGTAGCCTTTACACACCAACCTAGCCTTGTTTCTTACCATTGTTCCTTCCTCATCCATCTTATTTCTAAAAACTCATTTTGTACCTATCACATTTTTGTTCTTAGGTATTGGAAGCAATTTCCAAGTATTTTTTTTCTTTATCTGTTCAAGTTCTTCTTCCATAGCTTTAGTCCAAGATTCATCTCTACATGCTTCATCAGTAGTCTTCGACTCAACTTGAGAAATCAAACAAATTTGATCTCTAACTCTAGATCTAGTCATCATACCTTTATTTGCATCACCAATAATTTTATCTTTAGGATGGTTCCTCTTAACATACCTCAGAGTCTTTGGAGTCTCATTAACTTCAATCACTTCATCTTCAATTTAATTTACAATCACCAAAGGTTCTTCAGGTTTAGCAGTGACCTCTTTCATCTCCATAATCTAACCACAGTCATATATTATTTCTTGAATCTAAAACTTTTCATCTATCCTCACATTTGTGCTTTCAATCAACTTCCTCAATCTTAGATTGAAACATTTACATGCTTTATTCTTAGTGGAATACCCAACAAAAATTCCTTCATCACTTCTAGCATCAAACTTCCCCATTGCACCATCTCTTTGGATATAACATTTACTACCAAATATTCTAAAATATTTTACAGTTGGTGTATGATCAAACCATAATTCATAAGGATTCTTTCTTGTACCTTCTCTGATATGTATCATGTTCAACGTGTACATAACAGTGTCGACTGCTTCTCTCTAATGAACATGCGACACATTTCCTTCTAGCAACATAGTCTTTGCAGCATCTAGAATAGTTATGTTTCTTTGCTCTGTTATCCCATTCTATTATGGAGTCCTAGGAGCTGATGCTAACCCATGGACAAAATAACCCCATAAGATTATATAGAAAGGAAAACAAATTTTATAAATTACAAGTATATTTCTAACAAAAAAAATATTCCAATTTTTAGTTAAAGTATCAAATTATGAGCAATGCCTCTTATATAATCTAAAATGTTATTATTGTCGTAAGCATCAACTAGTATTTTTATTCTTTCTTTGAGTTCACGATATTTTTTTATTCTTGGTTGTGTAGTGTATCCAACCATATATTTCTCTAGTTTATTCTCTTGGAGACCCTATTCTTTTTTCACTGCTTTGATGAATTTCCAAATTGAGCTATGCAATGATTGAAGCAATTCACTAAATCCTCTATGCTATCCCTCAATAGAAATATTAGTTTTGGGAAGATAATTTTGAATAGCTGAATAGTAGTTCCACATTGTGGCTCGAAACTTGGGTGACTATCTATTACCTATTCTAGTTAGTCTTCCAATCCACGTGTCTTCAAAATAACAAATTATGGGTGGCAAAGTCTCCTCATGTTCTATATAATAAGGAAATTATAGAAGTGTTTTGAATGCATTCATTACATATATATGAGACACAAAAGATAATGCAACAAGTTTTTTGATCTCGAATGAAAATACTTTATTGACACTGTAACGTGTTTGTAGACCTTCTTCTTGAACTTTCTTCCACAAGCATTGAGAGAAATGGAAAAAACATCTCTGAATAGTGACATTCAGAAAAATTTCAGAAATAGCTCCTTTGAAACCTAATTCAAAATCAATAAGTATAGTTTTTGGGTTTACATCAGGTTGTAGTTGTTCTAATTTTACATGTACTTGTGTATAAGTTGATCTTGTTTTGTTGGTAATAAGAATATAGATGAAAGGAAATATTGCATTATTTTTCAAGCCATCAATTGTGTACAACTACTGAAAAATACTTCGTACTATTTTAAATGTACCATCACTAAACCAATTTTTAGATTCTTTTAGTAATTGCAAATTTTGTGTGGTGCTGAATATTATAAAATGATTCTCATCATTACTGTCATGAAAAAGAAACTTTTCCCCTTTGTTGGTAATTGTATATTTAATTGGTAAGATAAGATCTGTCGATGTCTAAGGATTTGGTGGTTGTGCTTCAAATCTTATTCTTTTCTTTCGAATCGTTTTGGATAATGCATTGGTTGATGGTATTGCTCCTACTACCGGTAATGAAATATTAGAACATGTAGTAGAAATGATATTTGTCGTACTAGAGTCTTGAGTCAAGCACGTCATGTCTTTCATTTCACTCAACTTATGTTTGAGAGTGATCATCTCAATTTTTGAAGCATGATTATGTCATGTACTACTAATCACATCACCAAATTATGTTTGTGTTGTAGTATAGCACCGACTTGAACTTTTATTTGTAAAATATTTTGCACAATGCTAGATCATTTAATTGACACCTTCTCGATGAAGTAAAAATTTGTAACCATTTAAAATGAGTAATTTCTTATTTTTATTACTTTTTAAAAATTGAAGAGGCATTGTATATATTAAAAATTATGAAGAAGTTATTGATTCCCTAAAAGTATATTTATTTTTTGTATACTTTTATAGAAACCCCTACGAAAAATTAATATAATGTCCAAAAAATTATATTAAAAATTATATTTTTTATGAATTTTGATTTCTCTTTTTTTTGTCACTCTACACACACTTAATTCTTCTCCCCTTCTTCCTTCCTTTACTTCTCTTAATTCTACCACTTTATATATCCTCCTAATGCCTCTTCATAATGCCTTTTGACTTATATCTTTTCATATTAACTCTTATTTAGCTTATTCCCATGAATTTGTCTTTATTTGTATAATTATTAACCATTGTATAAGTTATTTAAGCATATTAAAGATGTTTTAAGGCTATTTTATAGGTATACAATGGATCTATAGTCTAAAAATGACCTAAATATCCTCTATGGTGCCTCACAATCCCTTTTTTAGCATACTAACTTGATCTAAAATGAGCATTGGTAATTTTGACCATGGATTATTGTGACCCTAGGTTATTGTGTCATTGGGTTATTATTGTGGGGTTACTATGTCAAGGGTTATTTTGGTCGGGTTATTATGTCTAGTTACCGTGGAGACAGACACATTACCACAGGTGACTAAAGTGATGAATGAAGCACAACCGGTGAATAATGATGAAGGTAACCAAAGGATAGAATTGGTACTCCCAAGGTATGTGAAACTTAATGATACACAAGATCGCATTTATAGAGATAAAAATGTTGGAGTGATGACAAGGAGCAAGGTACGAAAAACCACTTGTCTGATATATGAATTAGAACTTAAAACTGTTAAAGACGCTTTGGGCAATGATGATTGGGTTATGGCTATGAAAGAAGAATTAGATCAAATAGAGAAGAATAACACTTGGACTTTAGTACCTAGACCTACTGACAAGAATGTTATAGGTACTAAATGGATTTTCGGGAACAAGCTGAATGAGAAATGAGAAGTGATCAGAAACAAGGCAAGGCTAGTTTTCAAAGGGTATGCACAAGAAGAAGGAATAGACTATGGTGAAACTTTTGCACCTGTTGCAAGACTTGAAGGTGTAAGGATATTGTTAGCATATGCTGCTCATAAAGAATTTAAGCTATATCAAATGACTGTAAAATCTACTTTTCTGAATGGTGTGGTAAAAGAAGTATATGTTGAACAACATTAAGAATTTAGAACTGGAAAAGTTAAAGACATGGTATGTAAATTGCATAAAGCATTGTATAGATTGAAGCAAGCTCCACGAGCATGATATGAAAGGTTGCATGCACATCTTATTAAGATTGGTTTTACAAGTACAAGTGACAATAGCAATGTATATCTAAAATCTGAAATTGAATACGTAACATAGATTGCTGACCTTGTTGTTGATGCCATATTATTTGGTGGAAATGAAGCATGGAGCAGGTCATTTGCAGAAGAAATGAGGAAGGAATTTGAACCAGGCTTAACATCAGAACTTTATATTAGACCAAAGTAAAAACTTTATATTTTTCGATAACGTCATTGGCGACCCTAACATGTTCCGTCACATTAGATATAACGCTTCTTCACATACTTGACCAAAGCCAGAACTTCTCGTTTAACAGAGAACAAAGAAAAACAAGGGAAGAAAAGAAAGACGGAGAGAGACTGAAAGCAGAATCTGATTGCCCAGTCTTTTCTTCCTGTATTCGCCTAAGGTACCAGCATCAAAAAGTAAATTGTTGCTAGAGAAAAAGTTAGAAAGTGGTAAAAAAAAATGCGAGCATCTAATCAACAGTCCTCGTCCCCACCTTTTCTGCTATAAAGAAATCTGGGGTGTCTGAAAGAAGTATTCCAATATTTGATATATCTACCTTTCCCAATCTTTTCTTTAGATGGTTCATTTCTTTTAATAACATACATCAGCTGTGCCTTGAATTTGCATTTCGCGGGGTTGCCAAGGATCATCATGAAGCCCACAAGTTTAGCCTTGTTAGTTCTCATGAGTTTCATGGTCTTACTCATTTCCTGCACACAGTCCTACCCAGACGGTAAGTTTTAATTTATATCAACTAACTGTACCCCAGTTAAAAATAAGATCATAGTGTTCGCATTCTAATCCTGCTGATTTCGCTCTATATAGGCTCTCTAAGCATCGTATGTGGCGCTTCTACAAATATTAGTGCCGACTGGATTTCAGACACCCCTTTCACCAGAAGTCGGAAGCCTGGTACTGTTAATGATGCATCGGCAACGGATTGGCAACTAAATATATTTGCCTATTTTACAGATTTGGCAGCAAATAAATACTGCTACTTAATCCCAGTCAACCCTGGTATGCTTTACTTGGTCAGAATTCATTTTTATTCCGGGGTGCTCCAAAGCGGTATTCCTGTAGCTACCATCTTTGATTTATTTATAAATGGAATTAAGTGGACTGAAGTGAACCTGAAGAATGTGGAGGCCAATGATTTTCTCTCCCACGAAATCTTCTTAGCCGCCAAGAGTGACGGTTTAAGTTTATGTCTAGCTCGAAATTCAGAAACAGAAAAGAATAACTACGTTTTCATTTCAACGATCGCGTTGAGGCTACTAAATTTTGCGTTGTATAAACCAACGAACTTCCACAACGACGCATTAGTTCTCCTCCGTAGGAACGGTTTTGGCCTGGATGATGACAATGTGATATGGTAAGTGTTATTTTCCTTAAATTTTCATTTGCTCTGATTCTTCTGGTTTTGGAAGTGATCAGCTTGGACTAATCAAATATGATCGTAGGTTGTTAAAAAGCCAGGCACAGAGAAGAAACCCAAATATGGGCTCTACTGAACACAGGCACAGTCTATTAATTTATAAGGAAATACATCATAAATGTTTAGTATAATGGAGCAAGGAGGTAGCACAGTGTAGGTGAGGTAGTTGTTTGTAGATCATTGTGGTAGTGTCTGAAACATCTTCCCAGGCTGTGCCGACAATCTGGAAACTTCTTCATGCTGTTGTTTTACCAATGATTAATTTATCATTCTAACATAGGTACTTAGATGATGACTTTGATCGCATCTGGCATCCATATTCATCAACGATATATGATAGTATCAGTACACCACTGAACACTTTTGGGAAGGACTTACCAAACCAGCCACCTGTAGCTGTAGTACAGACAGCCATGACAACGCAACAAGTCGGTGACCTGGTAGTTTCCTACCCAGTTCTCTCTGTCTATGATGGCGGCTCTTATTATTTTGCACTTTACTTTTGCAACATAAAGGAGGGAAACCTCTCACTCAACAACAAGTTCCAAGTCTCCATTAACGATTATGGAATTAAAGACTGGCTACAATTCACTTCATTTCTGCAATGCCTGGTTGTACAAAGGAATTTAGAATTTGGAAGAATTGGTTCGGTAAATATAACATTACGCACTGGTGAAGGATCACAAATAGGACCTTTCATAAATGCGGCAGAGGTATTTCAGATCAGGGACATACGAAATATGACACGCATCGAAGATGGTAAGTTATCCCTGCTTCTCTTATTGAACTTACTAATACGTCGGCAAGTTCTAATAGGTTTGATATTGATAACAGTACTGGCTATCAGAAAAATAGCGAATTCAATCAACGTTCCTGACGATTGGTTCGGAGGAGATCCATGTTTGCCCGCAGGTTATGCATGCACGGGTATTGTTTGGAACGAGGACAACCCATCAAGAGTGATTATCTTGTAATTCCTCTCCTTTAAACCCTTATAATATAACTTCATTCGGCTAGAAATTGTCTTACAATGAAAGCCTCTGATTTGAACTCTTTGCAGGAATCTAACAAACTTTGGTCTCAGCGGCAACATCCCTCCAATTATATCAAGCTTAACAGCACTAACTCACTTGGTAAAATTTCTATAACCTGCAATTATTTCGAAGTATTAAAATGTAAGGCAGTTATCTCGTTTTCAGTTCATATAGACATCTTACAGAAACTAGGCATGGTAGATACAATAACAATTATTGAAATTTACGGTGTCCTTACTTACCAGCTGCTAGGGAGCAATAATTTGTCAGGTCCTATACCAGACCTCAGTTCATTGAAGAATCTTACAACATTGTAAAAACTCTCTAACTCCCTATGACTTGGTAAATTATCATATATTTGTATAGATGAATAACAATGGTAATATCCGTGTGGTAATGTTTAGTTGTTTTTGTTATGTTGAAAGGCAATTGCAAAATAATCAACTTACCGGAGGAATCCCAAGATCATTATCGAAGCTTCCATTGCTAAATGAATTGTATGCTCACTAACTATTTTATTCTTTTAACATTGACGGAAATTAGTCTCTAGGACAAAATATTAGTTTACGAATAATAGTCGACCTTTACTAAGTACTGTCACTGTTAAACAGATATTTGGAGAACAACAAGTTTGATGCCATTGTGCCCTCGGAGTTGCATAGGCCTGGACTAGACCTTCGGTACGTTGAATAGAGGATCTGTTACTTATTTTGCATGTCTTATTTTACGTAGATTTCAAGTTACACAATGTCTCCAGCGAGAATAACGCTCAGATTTTACAACTAAATATGCTTCTAATCCTTGTTATTTATTCTTCACTGAAGAGTGACTCAAAGCAATACTCCAGCCGTCAACAAAAGTGACAAAACAAAATACTTGATTCTGGGTTGTATGGTTGGCGGATTGTTAATAGTAGTGGTTGTGGTCTATTTTTTATGGAAATTCATTCGTAGACCACGAGCTCACAATACAGACCGTCCAAATATTCCACGTCAAGAAACACATGGAGGTATTGTTTTAAGCTTTATCGCGTAAAGGTAATGAGGCATTATTAATAAATAAGATTTTTATTTCTGGTATCTTACTGAGCTAAGTTCGTATCTGATTCCATTTTACTAGATTGAGGTTACGCAAAGGGATATCATAGATTGGCGGTCGAATATACAAAGGAAGAAATTAAAGCTGCGACTAATAATTATTCTACATTAATTGCCAAGGGAGGCTTTGGCTCAGTATACTTTGGTACACTTTCCCGGTATGATGTGCACGAATTTGAAACCGAGGTTCGCTGTCCCTTTTCAACTCTTAAATCTATCAGTCAACTTAAGAATTTTGTTTATAAATGTTATTTTTCACTTACATATTTTGTTTGTATTCTTCGCGAGTCCAGATAGCCCTGCTTTGCAGTATATATCATAAGAACCTTGTCAAACTTATAGGCTGTTCCAAGCTACCAGTCGGAGCGCTGGTATATGAATAAATGCCCTCTGGAACGTTGAAGGATCATCTCTATGGTAAAGATCTTTCAAGTTCAAAACAAAGCTCACAATAGATAAAACTAAAACTGAATGCACTTGAAATTTGCTAGGATGATTGAATGCCTACTGATAGGAAAAGACAGACTGGAGAAACCCCTTGATTGGAATACCAGACTCAAAATTGCTCTCCAAGTGGCAGAGGGTAATTATATTGATAACATTGATTGTTTTCTATTATTTTTCGCTATTCAACAGTAAATGTGTGTGCATATTGGGAGTGTAAATGTGTATGCATAATGGGGATTGTTTTATTTAATTAACCTTAATTTTGTTTAGGCAATTATTTTTCATAAAATTCCCTGAAATGTCACGGATTTTACCTTATTTAAGGTTTGTTATACCTGCATCAAGGTTGTAATCCGCAAATTATACAGAGAGATATAAAGTCCGCTAATATACTTTTGGATAGAAGAATGAACGCAAAGGTGGCTGACTTTGGTCTAGCCAAACTTTAGAACAGCTCCCGAACTCATGTTTTAACAAAGATCAAAGGCACCTTTGGCTATCCTGATCCCGAGTATTTCCTCTTCTATCTTTTCGTTTCTTTCTGCTATATTCATCTTGGACATTACACTATTTCTGTCATTAAAGATATATTTTATAATCAAACATTTTTTATATCAATAGCACTCTAAAACTAAAGGAGTTAGTGCAGATACTTTGAGAGAGCATCGCTTACCGCAAAGAGCGATGTCTATAGTTTTGGAGTGGTTTTGCTTGAGATAATTTCTGGCAAACCGCCGAGTGAGGATATAGTGGCATTGGTAATTTGTAAACAGTTGAAAACAAATTATTTTCAATCTTTATTTTATGCTCGTTATTTAGGAATTTGTAGGATTTTAATTGTATTTACTTACAGGCAAAAAAAGAGCTAATCTCATGCGGTAGAATAACGGAGCTTATGGACTCTTCTTTGACTGGCCACTACAAATTACCAAGCGCTTGGAAAGTTGCAGAGGTGGCATACACATGCGTGGCCAAAAAATCAATAGACAGGCCGACCATGAGTACGGTTGTAGAAGGATTGAACGAAGCTTTGGCCTTTGAATTCATTGATAGCAGTCAGAATACGCATATTCCGGATACGTCATCAGTCAATGAATGGGATTCGGATATGATGCCGATGGCGAGGTAGTTATATGACGGAAAAGGCAGGCAATATGAGTAGTTTCCCCACTTTATGCGTATTTCTGTTTACGAATGATAGGTTTTCTTGTTATGATCATGACACTAACAAATTTTAATGTTTATTCTTATCAAATCAAATGAGTGGCTTACTATATTTCTAGTTCCTTTTAATAATTATAGTTCATTTGTTTATATAATTTTTTTATTTTTTATTCACAATAATTTATATCTTTATTATGTTTATTTTTTAAATTCTTATATTTTTTTTTAAATTATTTACATGTAAGTAAAGATGTTCATTTCTAAGGTTGAGCATACTGACTTGTAATTATCTAAAAGAATTTATAAATATAGTCAATCGAAATGGTATAACATATATATATATATTAGAATATATAATATTTATATATTATAATATTGTTCAAATATATTGTAATTTAAATTTGTAAACAATAAAAATAAAAAACATAAGGAACATATAAATAAGATTAGACCCATAAATCTTATGTTACATATGTGGACATGACCTACCATAGCTTGCAGTAAATTTCATGCTTTATATGTAAAACATTGAAATAAAGACCATCTTTCAATCGTAAATAAACCAAATTTTCAACATCCTTGAAGAATTATTCATTGTTGAGCTAATTGTTTTCAATTATTTGGATATTTTAATAATCCCTACCCTCAACTCTCAATTATTGAGTTTAGGCCAATGTATAATGTTAATTCCATGCCAATAAATTCAGGCATATATAAACCACATTATTTTATCGATTATAAAAATCCTCGTAGTATTCTTCACATAGATTTTAATTACACAATATTAAATTGTGCATTCATGATAATTAGTTTTTATTACATGATTATAAACTATACATTCATGGAATTATATAGATTTTAGAATAAATAAATAAATAATGGTGCAGCCATATGCACAGGTGGCGAGAAAAGCAAACCTTGCCAGAAAAGTGTGATAAATGATATAGTGGGCATAAGGACAATATGCTAAGTTGGCAAGGTGCACAGATGGGCGTGAATAGAGATCCATTGGGTGGAGAAGGGGTTGGTCGACACTGCAACTTTGGGGGTGACAGGGTAAAATAGAAGGAAAACAAATCATAGTTCACAAATCTGAGGCATGTTAGGCCCCCTAAATAATTTCAATAAAGAAAAAAAATTTTGGAGGACTCCCACAATATAATGAGCCTGTGACCATCCTAGTAGTTGTTGTTTCTTTGCTAAATGGAGAAGATTGAGCAACCCAATGTAGAAAATGATAAACTGGTGGATAGAAATTTATCGTGGATTGCTATGTGATAAAACACTTCGTAATGATTTCTATCTTATCGAATGCATTGATAAATTCTTAAAACAAGAATTTTTTTTTGGAAACCTATTACTCTTTGAGGGATTTAGGTACATTTTACTGATTTGGTCGGGAACCAACTTTAATCCACTAAAATATAAAATGAGGTGATTCCTATGATGAATTAGGTTATAAAACTAGCCCATACAGTATTAGAATTTAGATGCTTTGAGAAAAATCAGTGAACCCATAAGGTAATTTATAGGTGCTGAAGAGGATTTTTTCTTTTTTTTTCTAAATTAGGGTTACAACTAAAAATATTAGTAGATCTTGATAAAGATCTAAGGAACATTAAAAAACTGGATATCATAATAGAGAAATGGATATTATTTTTGAAGTGAAGATCGATATGGGTAGTGTTGGCACTCTCAAATTTTGGAGAAATTTGGAGTGACCAGATAAAAAATTTCTCTACGACCCAAATTACTACCCCAAAAAACTTTTGAAAAGGCCTTCTTTACATGCTAGTAAATTGAGACCAGGAGTTTTTCATGAGAAACCACTTGGAGAATCTGTTCACCACCTATCATGGAGTAATTCTAGTGGGTGATAGCTTTCAGAAGTCAGATTGGGTATGTTTTTGAGGTGGTTGTTTAAAGGTATTTACCTAATTTTGTACTTGTGCATGTTTCCAGTTTTTACTTAGTGACCTACTTTGGAGGTCTGCATCTTAGGCCCAATTGAATTACCTAGTATAAAAATTGCTCCGAGACATTGTAGGCATGAAATGGAATCTCCATTTCAATTTTCAGATCCTTGTAACTTCCTTTGATAAGTTTTCCAAGCCATTCTTTTTGTCATTTATTCATAATTTCTAGGTGTGAAATGCAAAATTATAGAATACCCTACTTTGAGCTTCCATAGCTTGCACCTGTTTGAAATCCACAAGGAATTGAGTGTTCTCCTATGATTTAAACATGGAAATGTTCCTTCATAAAGATTTTTAGACCTTGGTCAATCCATCTGGTCATTTTGCTCGACCAATTCCAAATCAAGTTTATGAAGTTTTGCTAAATTTGAAATCAGAAAGTTGGCAAGTGGCTGACTTTGAGAATAAATGTTAGTTGACCAGTTGACCATCAGAGAAAGCTATTTAAAGCCTTCCATTCTCTATATATAAATGAATCTATCTCCAGGGTTTCAGATCATGAGGTTTTTATTTGATTGGTTTGTGGAGTCAAAGCTAATCAACACTTATTCAGTGTTTAGTGGGTGCAACAGTAAAGCGTTCGAGAGGGATAACTTTCCAAGCTAGCAGTTTGGTACCAGTTGAACATTATAACAAATGAGTTGATTCCTTATGCTCTTTGTATATAAATTATGTACTACCATGTTCAGTGACAAGTCTTTAAGGCATAATTTTCTATGTTTACAAGAACCTGATCCAAAAATAATTTATGCAGATTGCCAGTTTTGGCAGAATTGAATTTGTTGAACAATTACTTTTAGAGGAGGGTAACTTTGTATTAAATGGTTTTTTTGAGATACTATTTGTGTATTTGTAATCCTTGTGTGTAACTCTACTACAGGATCATTAGAATGGACTCGAGGCATTGTTTAATAGTTTTCCAAAGCTAATTCCACAATCAGTTTCCATCATTTCGACAAGAGATTTTGCAATTTGTGACAAGTGGTTACCTTTGGAGATTAAAATGTCTTGCTTTAGGGAGCATCGAGGATTTTTGTTTTTGCAGAGTAATGACAAACATGGAAATATCCTAGTTTTTCAGTTTTGAATCCTCAAGGAAGTCATTTGATTAGTTTTTGAGGCTCGTTCCAGAGACTACATGTCATTTTTAAGGAAATATTACAGAGACATAAAAAGTTGTTTCTAGTGGCCACGATATAAATAGTTCATAATCCAATTGCACTTAAGGCCATGTTTTGATAAATCGAAGATGAAAATAGTTTTGAGAATGATAATTTACAAACCACGAGCTCGGGACACGAATTTTTGGAGTTCAATGCTTAGTCTATGTGTTTTTAAAGCATATTATTATTTTAAATCACTTTAGGATATAAAGAATAGTATTTGGGGATGTGAAGACTCTTGATGTCGTCATTCCTGTTTTGATACTTATGATAGATCATATTGCTTATATGGATTCATTGAAAAGAGCACTACTTGTCTATCAAGAAAATCAAATTGTCTTCAAGTTATTGTATTTGAGTTACCTGAATCCAATATGGAAACTAGGGCATCTCGTACTCTCAAATTTTGTTGTACGATGAATGCCAATGAAGAAGACATCTATAGAGGAGCTAAGATTAATGAGGGTCCAATTGACATTGAGCATGAAGAAGGCAAGGGAAGCATTTGAGTTTGCAGCTGCTCATCAACACTATGACATAAATAACAAAAGAGAACACAGAACATGGTAAGATTGTGTGGAGCTTTTTGAAGACACAGTGGATGATCTAAATACAAGTTTGAACAAGGTACGTGAGCTAGAAATGATTTGGTAAAAGTTTTTAAAACTTCCACACAAATGTTGCGTAGGGTGTAATACCCTCTAAGATGATTATGCTATTACTTTATAATGGACATTTTGACATAAACTATATAATTGAATTTGCATACACTTTGATAGATCTAGATGATGATATGCTTAGCTAATGTCTTGATATATGCATTTATGATTAATATCTTTATGAGGAAAGAGTTATTTATCTTATCCTTGTTTATGCGATAAGGAACTAATTCAAGAAATTGACTTCTAATCTTTTCCATTTATGATGCTCCGTATGAATTATGTGTTTTCAGGATTCAGGATGAAGTCGTAGTTACTCACTTAGCTGAGGTCCACATGATGTATCGATCTTTGTCATCTGTCTACAATTTCTTCTTGGTGATGCAAGATTGGAGGTACTGAGCATCGTCTCCACCTTGCTCCTGGGTTGGGTCTTTTTTGATTTGTCCTCTGGTTGTGGATTGGTGTCCGATTATGTTAGCTTGGTTTTTTAAATTGATTATTGTGGATATTAATTATAGTCCCTAGGACTAGGTGAGCATTGACTTGTTTGGAGATACTCTCTGTACTTTATGGAATGACCATCTGTTAGTAATAAAATGTTTGTCCTATGAAATTTAAATACATTATAATAAGCTTTGTCAAGTGTATTCATAAATGTATATTTTATA
>MU227945.1:2551027-2565998 GCA_018584345.1 Thuja plicata | reverse complement strand
CTCAGTTATCCTTTGGGACTATTCTAACAATTGGTATCAGAGCCAAGTGCCTTGGAGAAGAAGCCTAACAGCTTAAGGTAGATCAGATGTCTTACTTCAGAAAAGAAAGCCCCAAGTTTGATGGAGAAAATTATCTGGATTGGAAAAACAAAATGATAACAAATTTACAGTGTGTAGGCTTTGAGATCTTTGAAATTTCTATAAAAGTGTTTGTAATTCCATCTCTGAAAGACCTTGCAAAGGATGATGCTACTAATAGACAAAAGGATATATTTACAAATAATGTTATTTCTAAAGAAGCCCTAATTAGCGCCTTATCCTACAATGAATTTTTTGAGATCAAGAAAATTGACAAAGCATACACCATATGGAAGTACTTAGAAGATATGTTTGAAGGAGATATTCAAGAAAAGAATGAACGCAGGAAGACATGGAAAAATAAATACAACTATCTTGAGATGTTACCTGAAGAAAACTTTAGAGCTTACAATGAAAGGATGAATTAAGCAGTCTCTGGAATCAGGAACAATAATGGAGAAATATCAGAAGAAGATATAATGGACAAGTATCTTACCACTTTGACATCATCCTATGAAAACAAGATCAGTATTCTAGAGGAAACCATGCAATTCTCACAAGACCTCAAGAGAGAGACCTTGATCAACAAAATCTCTGCATTTGAGATATCAAGATTAAAGACTGAACCTAAAAGTGAAACATCCTTCAAAGCCTCAGTCCATAGTAAGAAATCCTTACATAATGAGAAAGAACAAGTTGATGAAGAACTAGAAGAAATCATTTCTATGATTGCTAAAAGAGAAAAGAAAGGTAAAGGAAAATATGAAGGAAAACTTCCATTAAAATGCTTTTCATGTAACAAGATTGGTCACTTTGCATCTAAGTGTCCCACAAGAGTCAAGAAGTTTAGATCTAATTACAAACCCAACTATAGGAAGGAATGTTATCATGCTGAAGAAGGTGTACCTGATGATGATTCAGGAGAAGATGAAATTTGATTTGTTGCCCTTAGTGACATGGAAAGGATGCTTGAGAAAATGGACATTGCAGATGAAAAGGAAGAACAAGAGTTAGCCTTAATTTCCAAAGCAGACATCAGAATTGATTGCATCATTGATAGTAGATGCTCTCATCATATGACAGGTGACAAAGACAAATTTATTTAGCTTGAAAAATACAAAGGTGATATGGTTAGATTTGGAGATAACACTCCTAAACCTATCATAGGTAGAGGTTCTATCACTTTGGATGGGAAGAACAAGATAGATGATGCATTATATGTTGATGGATTACATCATAACTTGCTAAGTGTTGGATAGCTACTTCACAAAGGTTATCATCTAGAGTTCAAAGAGAAAAAGTGCATGATTAAAAACAAGGATGGAGACATGATTGCACCAAGTTCTAAAACAAAAGGTAATGTTTTTTAGCTCAATTCTGATTTAATTTGTTTTGTTGCAAAGGTTGATGATAGTTGGTTATGGCACAAGAGACTATGCCACATAAACTTTGATAATATAATAAAGATTAGTAATGTCAAGGCAGTTAGAGACCAACCAAGTATTGTAAGACCAATTGATACAATATGCAGGGAATGTGTTATGGGAAAGCATGTAAGGAGTTCATTCAGAAGCAAACAAAACTCAGCCGAAAACAAATTGGACCTAGTGCATACAGACTTATGTGGTCCTACCCAAACAAGATCTTACTATGGAGAAATGTATTTCATTTTTTTTGGTGATGATTATTCTAGGATGATGTGGGTTGCATTCTTAAAGAAGTCTGAAGCTTTTGAGAAGTTTAAAATAGTCAAAGCTAAAGTTGAGAATGAATCTGGATTGAAATTGAAATGTTTGAGATCTAATAGAGGAGGAGAGTTCACCTCTGATCAATTTTATCACTATTGTGAAGAACATGGAATTAAAAGACAATTTAGTGCACCTAGAACCCCTCAGCAGAATGGGATAGCAGAAAGGAGGAACATGATCATACTTGAGACAATGCGCACCATGATGATTGAAGGAAAATTTGCACACACCTACTAGAGAGATGCAGTGAATATAATAGTGTATACTATCAATATAACTCAATTGAGACTAGGAAGAGATAAGAAACCCTATGAACTTTGGCTTATTAATGTACCTATAGTAAAGTATTTCAAAATCTTTGGCAGCAAGTGCTACATCAAGAGAGATGATGGTGTTGGTAAGTTCGATGCCAGAAGTGATGAATGTATTTTCCTTGTTTATTCTACCAAAATAAAAGAATATAGATGTTTCAATTTGAGATTAAAGAAGATAATTGAAAGCATGCATGTTAAAATTGATGAAAAGTTT
Organism: Thuja plicata; assembly: GCA_018584345.1. NCBI lineage: Eukaryota > Viridiplantae > Streptophyta > Pinopsida > Cupressales > Cupressaceae > Thuja > Thuja plicata. Next base: position 2,563,644 of record MU227945.1, on the reverse strand, counting down.
ATGATTCAAGAAAGATAATTTGAATATGCACCTATGATTGAAGATGAACCCAGGCCTAGCAGGAAAGATACTATTATTGAAGAAATGTTTGATTGCATTGATGTCTCATGTAATGACCCTGAATCAAGTAGAGAAGAATCTTAGATTACAGAAGAAGAAGGCACACCTAAGGTTCAAAAATTCACATCTAGATACCACTCTAAAGATGATATCATTGGAGATCAAAGCAGCAGTGTTTTGACCAGATCAACAGCTAAAAATATAGCAGTAGATGAAGATGTATGTTTACTTTCACAGATTGAACCCTTAAGTGTTGAAGATTCTTGTAATGATTCTGATTGGAAGAATGCTATAAAAGAAGAATTAGATCAGATAATTAAAAATGATACATGGGAATTGGTTCCTAGACCTAGTGACAAAAACGTGATAGGAACAAAGTGGGTATTTAGAAACAAGATGAATGAAGATGGTATAGTAGTAAGAAACAAAGCAAGATTGGTATGTAAAGGATATGCGTAGAGAGAAAGAATAGACTACATAGATACATTTGCCCCTGCGAGCATACTGGAAGCCATAAATTTTTTTTTGGCATACACACCATTCAAAGACTTTAAAGTTTATCAAATGGATGTTAAATCAGCTTTTCTGAATGGTGACTTGAAGGAAGAAGTCTACATTGAATAGCCTAAAGGATTTAGTCTTTCAGATGAACCAGACATGGTATGTAGATTAAAGAAAGCACTCGATGGTCTTAATAAGGCCCCAAGAGCTTAGTATGAGAGACTTGATGGATATCTTACTGGGATTGGATTCAAGAAAGGAGCAACAAATTATAATTTATTCACAAGAGAGACACCTGATGGATTGTTATTAGTTGCCATATTTGTTGATGACATTATCTTTGGTGGTAATGACAAGCTTAGTACAACATTTGCAAAAGAAATGCATAATGAATTTTAAATGAGCATGATTCATCCTATAAAATAATTTTTGGGACTAAATGTAAAATAAATAGATAAAGGTATATTCATTAATCAATCAGAATATGCGAAGGAAATATTGAAGACCTTCCAGATGGAAGACTGTAAGCCAATATGCACTCCCATGATAATAGGAAGCAAGCTTTCAAAGAATGATGATTCCATAGCAGTTGATAAAACATTGTATAAATCTATGACTGGTAAACTCATTTATCTAACTCAGTCTAGACCTGACATATCTAATGTAGTTGGCATTGTTGGAAGATTTGCAGCTAAACCCAAGAAGAATCACCTAATGGCAGTCAAGAGGATATTCAGATATCTAAAGGGAACTATAGTCTATGGTTTATGGTATCCTAAATAATAAAATGTAAAGCTTCATGTGTATACTAATACAGATTGGGAAGGTTGTATTGATCATAGGAAGAGCACTTCAGGAGGAGCAGTATTCCTTGGAGACAAGTTGGTTTCTTGGATAAGCAAGAAACAGAACTATATTTCTCAGTCAACAACAGAGGTTGAATATGTTGCAGCAACACTGAATTGTACAACCATGGTTTGGATCAAGCAGATGGGTAAAGACTTTTGCATTCAAGTTGATTATCCTATTGTTATTTACCATGATAATAATAGCACTATCAACATGTCTAAGAACCCTGTGATGCACACAAAGACAAAACACATAGAGATCAAGTGTCATTTTTAAGAGAAAAGGTTGCAGACAAAGAAGTTAAATTAGACTATGTGAACACAAAAGAACAGTTGGTAGATATCTTCACAAAGCCATTATCAAATGATACTTTTGAGTATCTCAGGGAGAAGTTCGGAGTAATTCCCTCACCTAATTCTTTCTAGAAGAGGCAACAAGAGACATCAGTCATTAAGTGACTGATGAATGGTTGACTACTCTACTTCTAGAATAGTACCTGTGCCTATAAAGATCTATGGCATCCTTTTCCATTGATGTCAAAGGGGGAGTATATACATGGAACAAAAACATGATGAGTATGTACTAAGGGCGAGCATATACTTTGGGGGAGTATATACATAACACAGTCAGAGGAACTGCAGTAGTTTAGAGAAATATTTGTTGAGGATATTGAGAAGATTGTAAAAGAAAGAAGCCACCATGAATAGAGGATGTTTTTTGTATCATATGTTTCCATCAATGTCAAAGGGGGAATTTGTTGGAGATTTGATTCTGTGCAGTTGATTGATTGTATGTTTCTAATTCATGACAACATATAATACACAGTAGTAACTTTGTATGTGCTTATTAGAATGATGATATGAAGACTTGCATGGTTAGATACATGTTGTTGACATGTTTATGATGTTATGTTCATACAAGAAGATCTAGATATGATGTTTCAGTGAAGTTGTGTAATTTTTTTATTGATAGTTACAGTTCTGGAAGTGCAACTGTTTAGGGTTGACATATATCACATTTTTCTTGATTTGTACCTATATTTTGTATATGCGTGTGTAAATTCATGATTAGTTATGAGTTGATGATATTAATCTAAAGGTGCTAAACATGTTTCAAGAAGATTACGAAGTTAGAGTTAATTTGGTGAGGCCGATTTGGTGAAGCATCACATCTATTTAGTTTATACTTGTGTGGTTGTAATTATGCTTGCGTGCTTAGTAGAGATGACAAGGATTTTGTGGAGAGTTGTCTACTTTGTGGAAGATACTTATAGTAAGTCATATGTAACACGCTGAGTGTGAATGATATGAAATTTGAAGAAAGATGTACAGAGAAGATTATCAGTGTTGGTTCATTCATCAAGAGTCTATGTGAAGAAGAAGTAAAAGATTGCAATACATTGGAACTGATCAAGACAACAGGTCTACTCTATAGTTCATCATCAGATATAGTGCATATCTGTTATACAGAAGGTTGTAGCCTTCACCATCAAGCAGTGAGCTTTTGGAAAGTGAGTCTACCACCCCTAACAGGGTTATTTATAAAAGAATCCTAACAGGGTCCGACCCTTAACCAGGTCACTATGCTTATTGCATTGTAAAGTACAACTCCTAATAGGGTTGAAATATATTCTAACAGGGGTTACTATAAACAAGTATAGCTCTTTGTGGGTGTTAATTCGCACCAAGGTTTTTACCGTTTGGTTTCCCTGTAATCAAATTGTGTGTTGTGCATTGTGTTATTTGATTAAGCATTTATTTGTTGTAATCTAAAGTTAAAGAAGTAAAGTTATAGATAACTGATTCACCCAGCCCCCCTCTTAGTTATCCTTTGAGACTATTATAACAATAATATATCATATCAAGGAGGGAGAAATGGGAGGGAAAATTTAAAAATCAAAATAATTCCATCACTTTTGGGTAAAATCGGGTACATGGGCAACCTTAAAAAAGTCACAAAAATGTGTTTTTCCCATGTTCCTCTGAGTTTCATACTTCGACCATGTAGCTGAAAACTTTTTTTTCACCCAAAATTGATGAAACAAAAAGGTTATCTTAAGGATATTATCAGATTTCTATCGATATAATTGGTGTCAAATTTTGAATTCGGTAAGTAATTATTAGTTATTTTCTAATTGAGTTACCTCTAAAGTGTTGATTTATGTACTCATTGAAAAACAACTATAACTTTGAAACGGTGTAACATTTTTGAAATCTGAAAAATGCATTACATTCTATGCTTCGCCTACTATAAGGGAAATTTTTTTAAAATTTTTTTAAAATTTTTCAATGAGTTAAGGTGGTTAGACACGGGAGTTATTTTATTTTGAAAATGTTATAGTAGAAAATTCAAAACTAATTATTTTTTTGGAATAAAATTACAAAAAAATATGCGTCACATCCAGGCATGAGTCTACTACTTATATATAAAATCTTACTAAAAAAATATTATCATTTGATTATGATTAAGGTGGTTAGATATACACCTACTTCTTATTTTTTCCTAAAATTTTTGTACTGCTACATTGAAATTTATGCTTTTCACCAATCATATTTATTTTTTTTCAAAAAAGGCCTTGTAGTTTAGAAACTATATTCAATTTCCTAAAGATTCTATTCTTACAACTTTTTGATATTAGGTTGATAGCTAATTCAAATTTTCATGTCAAGTTTACTAACCCTGATTTTCTAATTTTTCATTGCCACTTAAGGGCATAGTTTGGCCCCTCATGATCTTGCACATAACCAGTTTGGATCTAGGATCAAATTGAATGTGATTTGGATATAACATAAATTCATTGGGTATATCTATAGAAGGATTCTATAAGAAGTGTGTGATCTGAGGTATTTGTATTTATGGCTATGATCTTTGCCAGTAGGTGTGTTTCTATTTCCAATATTTGCATTGATGTGCTGCCCAATGGATAATGCACTTGAATCAAGAACTAGTATATCTATTTGTTGATATATGTCTGATTTGGTTAGGTTATATTCTACAAGTGTACATCAAAACCATATCCAGGTTTCCTATTTATTTGTTGGTGTTGTTTGTTATCCAAAATAGTAATGGAGAGTCAATGAGTTTCTGGTTAACATTTAGTACTTTCTTACTATCATCTGTTGTTTGAATCTAGAAGTATAATGCATTGTAAAGAGTTGATTTTTGTCTAGATTAGGTGTACCAACCTTGGTTTTGTAGAGCTAGGAGTCCAGAGGACAGTCTTGTCCCTATAGTTGGTCCAGTTACCTTGCAGAGGTCTCACACTTGGAACTAACCATCCCTAATACCAGTCTCAAGGTATATTGGGTTCTTTTCATAGCATAACAGTTTCAAACACCAATAGGGTCCATCCAAGATTTTGTGTTGAAATAGACTTGAACAACACTTTACCTAAGTATAAAGCTCATTGGAATAGGCTTTGAGTTTTTTTAGCCCTTAATTATCTAAACAAACCCAATGCTTGCTTTTATTATTGGCAAGAAAGACATTTAATAAGGGATATAATAATCAGAAAGAATAAATTGAATATAATCCAATCTTCAACACATCCCAACCAGCCTCAAGTTACATACTAGCCAAGAGTTCATTGTAGGTCTAGAGATTCAATTTAGGCTACAGAACAATGCAATGTTCCTATAGATACTAAGGTTAGTCATGAGTTTTTTCACATTGCATATCCTTATAAATATGTTTTAATTGAGGATGAAGGGAAGGTATTAAAAAAAAAAGATTAATTGCATCTTCCAGTAGAAAATTATATTCCCATGCTTCTCAAGGACCTTCTCAATCTTCTTATACTCATTATTCTAATTATTCTATTCATATTTCTAACTCTCCCTCTAATTTTTTGAGATAGCAATCTCATTCCCCATCCCACAAGAACATGGAAAATTCTATTCAAACCATTTTAATTAAGAATATATCTAGTTCTCCACCTCCTCATAACTCTAACTTGTGTTCCACAAATAATTTAGTTGTTACAATAAATGTTTTTGATGTTTTTTCATAAGAAGATGACCCATACACTTTGTCTTTACCATGAAATTTAAAATAATATCATGGAATGTTAGACGGATATCTTTCACACATTGCAAGTATGAAGTCAAAGAGACATTAATTACCTAGAAAACAAACATTATCATTTACCAAGAGGTCAATATTAGCAATTTTTGTCTTCTTCTTCTTTATCTAATATATGGAGAGAGGCTTCTTTCTTTCATACATTGCCTATAGAACGTAAAGGTGGGTCTATCCTTGGTTTGACCACTTGGGTGAAGATATTTTTCATTAACAAAGGTGATAATTCCTTATATAATTATGTTTCAATCCTCACTTTTATTAATGGAAAACCTATTGGTTTTTTCTACGTTTATGCTCCTAATCGTTCAAACTCATCAGTGAGCTATGACAATTGTATAGCTAAAACCTGCCTAATTCTAATTGGGTAATTGGTGGAGACTTCAACATGGTAGATAATAATAATGAATATAGTTTTCAAATTCCTTTTACTTTAAGTAATGAAGAATTTTGAAAATAGTTATATTATAATAATTCCATTTGGGTGATAGACCCTTTTCAGAAAAAAGATCTTGCCCATGATAATAATTTATTCACTAGGTTAAATTTTAGGGATGGGGAGGAGAGAAAATTCAATAGATTGGACATATTTTACATCTCCCCTAATCTTCCTATTTGTCAAGACAGTGTTGGTCTTTGTTGTAGAGTAGATTAAATTTATAATCTCTCATACCACTATCCTATTATTATTTTGTTCATAAGGGTTGATAGGAAAAAAGAGGACTTGAAGTTTTCATATAAGCTTAATACCTCCCATCTACAAAATTCTTCATGTGTGGCTGCCCTATTTAGGCCATGGAATTATATCCCTATGCATAATGAATGGTATTCTCATAGGGAATTGTGGAGCAATTATTTCAAGATAAGCTCAATTTCTTCATGCCTTTGGGAGGAGAATGTCATGGCAACAACAACATATAGAAAAATCTCTTAAAGGTAAAATCTATCATGATACAAAACTATTTAATGGAAAACCCACTGATATTAATTTAAAGGTTTTAATTACTCTATTAGAGGCCCAAATTCATAAATTATATAATTACAAGGGCCAAGGAGATTAAATTAGGGCTTGTTTACATTGGGCTAAAGAAGGAAATAGGGGATCCAAGTATTTCTTCAATTTCTTTAATTACAGGCATATAAATAAATTAATTGAAGCTATCCAAGATGAAATGGGGTTTCAATGTACAAATACATAGGAGATTAAATAATTGTTTGAGACTTATTATGAAATATAATTTAAAGAGGATGACCATTGCTAATATGTCAAACCAATTCTAGAAGATGTTAAAGGGCATATTCCTCAAAAGCTGGATAAGGGTTATAGTCAGTTCCTAGACCACGCTTTCTATTGAAGATCTAGAACATATTTTTTTATGTATGCCAACAAACAAAAGCCATAGAATTTATGGTTCATAAGTAATATTTTATCAAACCATGTGGTAATACATCAAGGATAATTTTAGTTTAACTAATTTAGAAGCCTTGGAGGTTGGGTCTTTAGAGACAGATATTAATAACAACATTATCAATCTAACTCTCAAAGGGAAGAATGAAGACACCATTTTTGGGTCGCATCCTATTACCTTTCTTAAAATTGGTATAAAATTATTGCTAAAGCTTTAGCTTCACAGATCAAACTGATTGAAAAAATATTGTTAGATTTGAGTATTTACTGGGTTTCTTGGGGGGGATATTTATCCTTGAAAATCTTATCCTTGCTTGCATATCTATTTGATGGGCACAACAATTTGGCCAAAATACTAAGTTTTGAATCTAGATTTTGATAAACCTTATAGTCGAATAAACTAGATATTTATTCTTAAAATGCTAAAAATGGTTGGGAATTTTTGCTAAGTTGTGAAAACATGTTTAAATATTGTTCATAGATGCCAATTCTTACTTTCTTATAATTAAAGAGATCATCAAGCCCTTTCCTCTCCAACTCTCAATTAGGAAAGGATTCCCCTTGTCCCCATTTCTTTGTGTCCTAGTTTTTGATGCTTTTTGTTATGTACTAGAGAATTATAATGAATTAAATATGATCAAGGGTATTTCTACTCCTAGCAACCTAGTTGTGATAAATTCTCATTTTGTTGATGAGAGTATGTTGTTCCTCAAAAACTTTGAAGAGGAGATTAATTGTATCTTGGATGCTGTGAACCTTTATTGCTAGATTTATAGTTCAAAGGTTTTACATCCAAAAGCTAAAATTCTCATGATACAAAATGTACCTATCCCTCCTTGGATTCCTAAGGAATGGATGAAAATCAAACATGGTTAGATTTATTGCTATTTGCGCATCCCTTTGATGACATGTAACTGATTAAATGTTTGAAGATGTTAAGTTGATCATCAAAATGTAGAAGGATAATGAAAGACATTAAATGAGTTAATGGATTGTATTATCATTGATTTCAACTTGATACAATCTAATTGGTTATAATCAAAGTGTCAAAGAACTTAGAGAACTAGAGATAAAAATATTATGCTTTCAGTAATGTATAAAATACAAGTATTCACAATGTGACTTCAAACACTAACGGTTAGTAGAACCCAATGGAAAGAGATCACCGAAAGTCAAGTCACAGTGATGCCTGAGAAAAAACATGGACAAGAAGAATCACAAGCATAACCAATTACTAGGAACATAGTGTAAACTGACAAAGAAGACCAAGGAGAACTAGAGTTTTGACCAAAGCTATCAAAGAGTTAGAACATCAAAAATAACTGGGGTTCAGAAATGACAATATATATCTTGCAGAGCTAAATATAGAATTAACTGGTAGTTATCATTTTTTTCATCCACAAGATAAGCCAGAGATAAGTAAAGGATTTAAATCTATTTTCTCCAATTGCCAAAATGATCTATGCGAGATAAAACATGAGTTTTTATTTAAATCTAATTGGCTAAGATTGTGGCTCATGCCAAGATCAAGAAAATCAAGAACCTAACAACAGTGATATCATTTCTAATTAAGAGACAAACTTAATTCATTACGGATTAAGGGGAGTGAGTGAAAAAGAGGATGCTAAAGAGAAACTGATGAAGAGAAACTTCATACAATCCTGAATAATCAAGATAAGGAAAGAGGTAAGGATTTCTATAGACACAGAGCAACAAAGCACAACATCACCGAGAAAAACTAAAGTGGAGAAAAGGTATTAAAAGGACATATTGATTAGATTAGTTTTATGAGATTACAATAGATCTAAAAATATGTAAGTATAAGTTGTATATGTGAACAAATCATACTATTTTAGTTTAACAATTATTATAGAAAGTCTCTTAATCGAGCGGGATTTAAAGATCCTTTGTATATTGAGATATATCTATAGGAGTATCAAAAAGTTTGATCATGAAGATAACATGAGATGCCAAATTTCTATTGGCAGGCCAAGTGAGTGTTTGATCAAGGAAGGTAGCATAGAGATGCCTGATATCAAGTGACAGACTAAAATTTTAAATCCTCTAACAAGGTCACACCGAACAGTGTGTTTGTAACATTTAACAGGGTTGGCTCTTCACTGAGCTCACTTCAGAAGAGTGAAAATGTTGGGTTACCGGTCCCAAGTGGTTTTTCCCTTAACAGGGTGTCCACGTTAAAAATACATGTGTCAATGTGTTTATGATTCATTACTTTAGTGCTATGCATTACACATAGCTTAACTAGATTGATTGGTATACTCTAAATAGTTTATTGTCTTTTGGTAAATTAACAGACTACTATTTAGTAAACATATAGTATAAGGTTTAACAAAGCATTCCGAGTAGTAGTAATTTGATAAACATATTTTGAGGCATTCATCTTATAGAACTGAATTTAACTAGAGGCTTAATATTGTGGTACTTATATGTGATAAAACCTAACCTATTGGGAGCATGATTAGACATGCAAACATTAGAGATAAACATCAAATATCAACATTAGACATGTCTAAAATATACTATGAAAAATAACAAGAGATCCATCACAACCTCAGATGAGCCAAACAAGTGCACCCAAGCCTTGTTGATTTGCTCTTAGAGAGGTTTGTGAGTGTGCTCTCCCAACCCAATATTATAAATCCCACTATTTGATTAAGGAATGCAAACTAATTGATTGAAGAGAGTGAAGAACTCAAGAAACAAGTATTGAAAACTTGTCTCAAGCCTTCACTATGAATGCAAATGCAATACTATGCTATGATGAAGATTCCAAAGACTAAGCTAAGATGATATGCATAAGACAATAGAAATAAGTTCATTTTTCATTATCCTAACATGTAATTTCTAGATTCCACTAAGAACTAATGAGCATAAAAACATGAAATATACTAAGAAATCCTAGAGCTATACTAGCATGATAACAATGCATAAATGAGAGATGATTTGGTCTTGAGAAAGGCCTCTATTCATAGAGTTTTTTGGAGGAGAGAGAGGGCTTGGATGAGGTGGAGCTCATGTGGCATCCACATAGGTGCCACATGAGGGACACATAAGCCATGCAAGAGGCCCACTTTGCTCACACATATCTGAGCAACTTTGGATGTGATGGGTCAAAGTGTACTTAAAGTACACATGTGAAGGATCTTGTAAGAAGGTGTAAGAGGGTGAAAGAGTTTTGGACCAATGAGACACATTTGAAAAGTGTAAGAAGCTATCATCATAGGTGTAAGAAACCTTGTTGGCACAAAATAAGGATTATTTGGAAAAGTCAATTTTTAGAAATTTGCTCACACATGTGTGAGAAAATAATTAAGACTAATTGTTGTAGGAATCAAGAAATTAGCTTAATTAACCTTAGTTAATTAATAGGTAGGTCTATTTGGTGAGAGTGATGTCAGATAGGGTAGGATCTAGGTTCAAATTAGCTTAATCCAAATAAGATTTAGATTAATTGTGGTTTAGTAGAATTTAGGTCATGTGAAGGAATAAATAAATTAAAAATTTATTTAAGGGGAATCAGTGAGGGATAATGTATTAAATGAGATTTAATACATTAAAAGGGGTAGTATTTGAATTAAATTCAAATAATAAGGAAAGTGAATCATATTTAATTAAATAAATTTAATTAATTAGATAGAAGAATATAACAAATATAATTAATTAAAATTAACTATAATGTTATAGGAATATTAATTCAATTAATATAAGGATGATTTTAGACGTCTACATTTTGCCTGTCTTTGATGCATTGTCAAAAGTGGCGTTGTGTCAAAGAAAAGAAAATAAGATGCCCTAGAGAGGTTAGAAAACTTATGGTAGCGAGAGCGGAGGAGGGTGCCTCCTCGATAAAATAATAGGAAAAAATGCAATTTTTAAAAAAAAATTCTCCAAAAGGCAAGAAAATAGGGAAAGTAGATTAATTGCATGGCATGTCCAGGAAAAATGGAGAAACGGGGACCAGAACGGGAAAAGGGGGAACCAATGGAAGAAATGGGTCCCAAGGGACTATAAATAGTCCATCAGGGCCCATGGACAAGTCACTTTCACTCACAAAGAGAAAAAAGAGAGAAGAAGAAGAGAGCCATGACAACGCAATGAGAGTGAGCACAACCTGGGGAGCGCATCTAGGTACACCAGTGGCCAGTGGATGCGGGACCACCAGTGAGTAGTCAAGCACCGACCTTGTCCTTTATGTATTTAATATTTTAGGAGGGTAGTTAGGTGTAATAAATGCATTTAAATGGATATGCAGTGTAGACGATGATCACCTAACTACCATCTGCGCAGACAGTAGTCGATAGACCACCGTCCTCACAGATGACCGATAGGCAATAGTCATCTGTGTAGATGGAGATTCAACCAATCTCCGTCTGTGAGGGTAGGGGGGACAAAGTGTGTAGTGGAGACAATGATGTGTAACACCACCGTCTACGCGGCAAGGGAGGAAACAACCTAAACTAGCATCTCCGCATACTATCATCTATGAAGATCCACTGACTCCACAGATTGGCGATTACAAAAGTTTGTCATCTGCGAGGGTCAACTACCAGCTGCATGAATTGACCCAAAAATAGAAGAAACAAGGGAAGAAAGAGAAAAGACAAGGGTCCAAGAGTATTTTTTGATGCCCCAGCATGCTATTTGATTGCTGACATGTGTTTGCTGACTGCAAGAGGAGACTGTCACATTCTGAGCCAGAGAGTGCTACCCAGTGACCATGGAGCTAGAGAAGCACCTGATGGTGGTAGAGTGGGGAGTAGTGACACTGTGTGGTTTAGAGCATGTGCGGAATTGGCCGCATCATTAAGCACATAATGCGCTTGTGTCTGCATTGATAGAGAGGTGGCAAAGTACCACCTCTAGCTTCCACTTCCCTAAAAGGGAAGCCACTATCACCCTCCATGATGTATGGAGGCAGAGTGCCCATTCAGGGGCTCATACAAAAGTACTACATAGAGGGATCAGAGGCCTACATGGAGATGGATTTGAGGTAGAGATTCATAGATCTACCAATTACACAGCAGTGGATGTCGTGGACCAGAGTGATGACCATGGAGCCACGGCCACGGTGACTGGCACTCTATCTGGCGAGATTGAAAGGGGGACATCTCATGCCTGATCATGCAGGCAAGGGATTCCTGATAGGTTGGGCACGAGTGCTGAGTAGCATGGTTGAGGATGGCGACTAGTACTGTTAGGGATACATCATCCTCTATTAGTTATACTATGATCTACATATGTGCACCTACCGTAGGGGTAGGGCACTAGGGCCTAGATGTACGCTCCTATTGGTATGGGCGTGGAAGCATATAGTGGTCACATGACCGATTCATCATCAGGTGTCCTGGGTGGCATATGAGGCCTTTGTGTGTAGGTACAGGCTGCCTATTAGTTATGAGGCTACAGATTTAGTAGGATACTAGTGTCAAAGACTAGATGAGATGGGGGCAATAGTATGGGCACCCTATGTAGGATGCGAGGCCTGGGGCCATTGTTAGAATTAATCTTTCCTTGGTTGAAAATATGTAATTAAAAGGATAAACCAAGGTATCCTTATTTGTATTTGTCCTCTAGTCCATGTAAGAAGACATGTCACTATTTTGTATTTCCTTTAATAAGGAAAATAGATATTCCTCCTTAAGAGGAATCACACATTTGTCACACACACAATATGAATGTGGCATCCATAGGAGAAGGGAGT
>MU227945.1:2532804-2544019 GCA_018584345.1 Thuja plicata | reverse complement strand
CTCATTGCTCTCATTATTGTATTGAGCTTATTGCTCTCATCCTTTAGGCTTTTTGCCATATTCTTATTCACAAAGGGGTTTTTCTTTTCTTTTCCCCTTACCAAAATCTCTTGGCTCATTGTTGGATCCTTGAAGTGCTTTGTGGTTGATCTTGAAATATTTATCTCCTTTGGTTTATGGTAAAATCTTCCAACATTTCATTTTCTTGGATTACTACTTGTTTAAGTTTTCATTCTTTTCATACTTCTTACAGCCATGAGACCCCACAGCAGGGTGGTTATGCAGAGGATGGGTTCTACGATTCATATTACATGAGGTTCGTACAAACTGACTGTTGGCTATTTGGGAGGACAACATACATGATATCATGATACATGCCCTCTAGGGTTTGGAGATAGATGGGTTAGATATAGGAGGCAGTACCGGATGGGTTCCCTCATCCGTTGGTTACCCGCGAGGTAGGGAGCATATGGGGGATTGGAGCAGATCCTCAGATAGCCTGAGCATCTTTTATGAGCATGATTGAGGTGCCCTAGATCAGGGTGAGAGAGTCATTACTTGATGTAGGGGTAGTTCCTATGTATGTATAGTGGTGGGTGCCACACAGACCCATTAGACTAACATTACCAAGGGTGGTTCAAGCGGATGAGCAGCCAGTGGTTGGAGGAGATAGAGAGGGACAGGGGGATGATGACAATAATGATGGAGGAGATGAAGGGGTCGGGAGGAGAGTCTGGCCTAGGGTGGAAGTACTATGGTGAAGGGGGTAGGTTTAAATACTAGTAGGTGGGCAACCACTGATTATGCTTGATATACAGGTACAGGGACATGATCCAATATAGGGGCCGCCACAGGCACCGCAAGGGCCACCACAGGGACCACCACCTCAGGGACCACTACTATAGGCACCTCCACAGGGACAGTGACAACCAGCATGCTACATAGCCTAGGAAACACACGACACAATCATGGTAGAGTGAGATAGCCTTTGGACAGAGCTGGGGAGGGTTCAGGGGTTATTGGCGACATCTCAGGCTACTAAGGAGAGTGCACAGGTAGAGATTGTGTGATTATAAGGATTAATAGCCACATGATAGGCTATAGCCAGTAGCCTACACACAAAGGTGACCCAGGTTCAGAGGGAGCTATCGTCAGAGAAAGCTTAGGGAGATAGTGCATAGAGGGTGCTAGACATTTTATAGGATCGGGTGTATAGTTGTGAGTTCACTGTTATTGAGGATTATGGGGATCACGAGGAGGAACTGGCAGCTATGATGGAGCAGATAGCAGCTCTAATGATAGAGTGAGATTTGCCACATAGACATGTTGAGGAGTACAGGGCAGACTACGATATAGCATGGAAAGAAAGTAGTGCAGCAGGGTTAGGTCAAATGATGACCGATGCCATGGCAGCTCAGAGAGAGGCAGGGTGCAGAGGCCGAGAGGCCACATATTATATGGGGCTATACCATGGAGCAGTGCCAGAGGAGACATGAGAGCATGTAAATTTTTAGAGGGCCCAGTTAGAGAGCAGTGGTAGAGCATCACAAGGATTAGTGGGGTTACCGCCACATCCCAGCAGGGGAGCAGGACCATCACAGCCACCACCATGACTCTTTTTAGATTTTTTGGATACATAGTTTTGACACATGAGGTATGATATGACATTTTTGAGATATATATACATGGAATTATTTATGGAAATCTGATTTATGGACCTTTGATGATTTTATATGCTTATATGATGTGATCTTTATACAAATGTATGGATGCACTTATGATGTTATATTTATAGTATATGATGCTTATGACTGACATGCAGGATGAGATGAATATATGATGATACTGACAAATTGATGATGCAGGGATGAGATGCAGAGATATATATGTATAAATGTGATGTGATGTGTTAATACTTATATTCTATCATGTATGGATGTAATGATGTATAAATGTTTTTATGATGCTTTATGAAATGAATGAATCCTAAAAGATGTAATGAATGTTATGGATGCAACTAGTGGAATGTAATGCGAATGGTATTATATAATGGTTATAAATGCAACTATAAATGTGTGAACAATGTACAAAATGAACTAAATGAGCAATGCAAATGATTTAATTTAATGTACTAATAATGAACACTGAAACTAAATGAATGAATAATGTAATGTATAATGGTTAATGATGAATGAAATGAATGCAATGTGAGACTAAAGTAGAATAACTTAATGAGTAATGGATGCAATATGAAACAAATGAATAATGACAAATGAGATGAACAATGCAATTTATAATGACTAATGATTAATGAACGGAATGTATGCAATATGAGATAAATGTATAATGATTAATGATTAATGAACTGAAATGAACAATGCAATACTAATGAGGACACTATTTTTGTGTGTATCGCAATAAGTTTGATAAAATCACGTAAGTGACCGGATAGGGGAATAAATAGAAACCTTTTCCAAGAGAAAAATCATAATGCAATATGACCTAACTACTATGCAAAGAATAACTATATGATAATAGTGGGATTAATACCATGTTAATGTTGAAGAGCACACCCTAGTTTGATATTGCAAAAGGAGTTATGCACCATGTGCTAGAAAACACAAGTGATATGGTTCCTTTGCATGGACTAGACTCTCAGACAAATAGGTTGTTAGGAACAAGAATGTGAGATATCAGGTATGATGAGAGCTATGAAATGTTACTCATGAGGATACACAGTACATATAGATCTTTTGAGGGATTTGAGATGCATGAATCCTGCCCCCAATGAGGCATACATAGTCATAACTGAATATCAAACCATAAATGCACTAGAAAACAATGACAAGCAGATCATACCATAAAGGACATGTATTTCACTAGATACTCACCATAACAAACCAAGATATAAAAGATCAAGGCTATCGTGATAAGGACATAGTAAAACACAAGATAAAATCAACAAAAAGACATCCTGACCAAGTGGTCATTCAGTCCAAAAGTTCTTGCCATGGACAATTTTGATGGGAAGATTGATAGAACAGCTGACACCAGAAGGATTTATCCAGATGGGCCAAAGATTGATTGATGGAAAATGGGAATTTGTTGACAATTTCTCATGAATAGAATGATCATTTAGGAAAGTCAATCTATCTGCTGATTTGATGTAAAGTGTTTGCGATCATTGTGTCTAGAACAAAGCTCAGTTTTGTGATTTGGTAAGCTCAGTCATGCGGGAATCATTATTGCGAAAGTAGAAGGATGGTCAAAGAACTACCTGCACAAATATGGGTAGTGACACTTATTATGGAAAGTGATGCAAGCTATATAGACAAATGATGGAAACTGATGGTGGATCTGACTACACATGGCGCCTGAAATAGGTTTTCACCATGGTACTTATCCATTGTGCCACCGAAGTGGTTTTCAGAGATAAACAAATTTTAGTTTTCTTTTTCTCTTTTTGATTTTCTTTTCAAGATTTTGTATTTTTTATGATTTTTTTACTTTTTCTAATTTTTTTTTCTTTTTTGAATATTCTGAATGTTTTAAGGATTTTTTGCTTTTCTAAATTTTTGGATTTTTTGAACAATTTCTATTGTACAATAGACTATGAACTTATCAAGCATATAAGAACTTGAGATGTATAATATTTACAGGATCAGGGAGTGGATCTCCGTCTAGAGATGCAATCTAATAGGTGCCTAAACCATATTTTACTATAAAAATAAAGGGACCCAACCAATTAGGTTCAAACTTCCCTTTCTTCTCATGGTTCTGGAGGTTCTTCATATTATGCTGCAGGACAAGATCACCAACCTCAAACTGATGAGGTTTGATCCTTTTTTTGAACTAAAGGTGAAGGTGATTTTGATACAAACAGAGGTGGTCTAGGGCATTGAGGCATCTCTCATTAAGGAGTTCCAGCTCTTGCAAGTGGGCAACCCTATATTCTTCTTTGGACAACAGATTCTTCAGAGAGATTCTGAGGGAAGGGAGCTCAATTTGATGGGTAGAATAGCCTCAGTACCATAAACAAGGGAAAAGGGAGTGGCTCCCATGGGGGTTTGGATGGAGGTGTAGTAAGCCCAAAGGGTAGGATTGAGGCGAAGGTGCTAATCATGGCCAGCTTCATCAACTATCTTCTTCAGGATTCTGAGGATGGTTTTATTCGTAGCCTTAGCTTGACCGTTGCTTTGTGAAAAGTACTTGGAAGAGGTATGGTGGGTAATGCTAAACTTCCTACATAGCTCTATGACATCCTTTTTCTTGAAATGTCCTCCATTATCAGTAACAATGTCCTGAGGAATGCCATAGCGACAGATAAGATAGTTTAAAATAAACTTCAAAATATTTTTTCCAGTAGTGTAGGTGAGAGGAACAAATTCAACCTACTTGGTAAAATACTCCCTAGCAGCTAGGATGTATTTATGGCCATTAGATGAATTGGGAAAAATTTGGCCAACAAGGTCAAGACCCCAGCGTGAACAGGGCCAAGGGGTAACGGTGGGTTGGATTGATTGGGAGGGAGCGTGTATCAAATCGCTGTGCTACTGACAAGGTACACACTTCTTCACATAGTTGTAGGCATCTTGCTCCATAGTAGGCCAATAATATCCAGTGCATAACAAATTTTTGGCCAATGTAAGTCCACTAGAATGGGCCCCATAGATTCCTTGATGTACCTCCTCTAGGGACATTTGCGCTTCATCATAATTCAGACACCTTAAAAGAGTTCCATCAAAATTCTTTCGGTAGAGGGTATCAGTGAGGATTGTGTAGCCGGAGGTTCGACGAATGAAGGTTTTACATTGATTGGGGGTTAAAGTAAGTGGGGTATGTCTGTTGCATAGGTAGGAATATACTTCTTGGTACCATGGGGAATTGGGATCAGCAATTTCACACACCATTTTAGAATTTGGCTTGTCATAGACAGGGACCATAAGATTCTCAACAAGAAACTCACACTGTGCACTGTGTTCTGGCATAGTGATCAAGGACCCAATTGTTGCCATGGCATCTACTGCATTGTTGTTCATGCAAGGGATCTGTTGAAAGGTTATTTTAGTAAAATGTGTCTTGAGATCTTCAAATGTCCAACAATAGGGAAGCAACTTGTCATCCTTTGTTTGATATTCGTCCATAACTTGTTTGATAACCAATTGTGAATCACCAAGCACCAATAGAGTGAGACTCTGCCATTGTATGTCCTGTTGAAGTCCAAGTAAAAGGGCTTCATATTTTGCAATATTATTGGTACAAGGAAACTGTAACTTGAAAGATTTAGGGATGAGATACCCTTTTGGTGTAACAAACAAGATTCCTACCCCTGATCCTTTCTGAGTGAAGGATCCATCAAAATACAACTTCCATGGTGGACTTGGGGCAAGATTTAAGACTGATTCATTTGGAAAATCTATGATCAGAGGGTGTTTACCATCAACAGGCACTTTGGATAATTGATCTACAATCACTTGTCCTTTGATGGCCTTTTGATCCACATAAACAATGTCAAACTCACTAAGAATCATGACCCATTTTGTTGTACGACTAGTAAGAGCAGCGTGTGCTAGGAGATACTTGAGTGGATCAATTTTAGCAACAAGATGAATCTTATGATTGAGAATATAATGTCATAGCTTCTGTGTACATAAAACAATGGACAAACATGCTTTCTCAATTAGGGAATAATTCAACTCATAGCCAATAAGAGTTCTGCTAAGATAGTAAATTGATTTCTCTTTCTCGGTGTCATCTAATTGTACCAGGAGGTCTCCCAATGTAACCTTTGTAGTAGATATATACAAAATTAGAGGGTGACCAACAATAGGTGGAACTAATATGGGTGGATTGGCCAGATAACCTTTTAATTTCTCAAATGCACTTTGACACAAGCAATCCCACTGAAACTTGATATTCTTGCATAGAAGATGGGAGAATGGATGCACTTTGTCAGCCAACTGTGACATGAATCTTTTGATTGATTGTAGATTGCCTTGTAAACTACATAATTGCTTCAATATTTTTGGTAGTGGAATCTCTAGGATTGCTTTCACTTTTTTTGGATCAACTTCTATTCCACGTCGTGACACAATGTATCCCAACAACTTACTAGATTGTACGCCAAAGACACACTTTTTGGGATACATCCTAAGCTTATATTTCTCCAATCACTCAAAGATGGTGGTAAGGATAGGAATATGTGATTCCCTTATTTTGGATTTGCCTAAAAGATCATCCACATAATCTTCCATGATGACATGCAAAAGGTCATGAAAGATGGTAGTCATTGCTCATTGATAAGTGGCTCTTAAATTTTTAAGACCAAAAGGCATCACTTGATAACAAAAGGTGCCTCAAGGTGTTGTGAATGTAGTTTTGTGCTGGTCTTCTAGTGCTAGCCTGATCTAATTATAACCTAAAAATCCATCCATAAGTGACAACATTTCATGTCCTGTCGTCAAATCCACTATAATGTCAATATTAGGGAGTGGAAAATCATCCTTGGGACATGCAAGGTTGAGGTCTCTGAAATCAGTGCAGATACAAATTCCCCTAGAAGGCTTACCTACTGGTACAATATTAGAAACCCATTTAGGATAGTCAATTGGTCTGATTACTTCAGCATCTAGCATCTTCTAAAGCTCTACTTTGACTACCAATGCAACTTGAGGATGCATCTTGCGAAGCTTCTGCTTAATAGGTTTTACATTTGGATCTACCACAAGATGATGCATAACAAGATCTGTATCGAGTCCAGGAATGTCTTTGTAGGTCTAAGAAAAGTTGATTTTGTGCTTATGTAAGAATTTTTTCATGTCTTTCTTTTCTTGATCACTGAGAGAAGCTGCAATGTAAGTGATATGTGGATTTTCTTCTATGCCTAAATTGATTGGAATAGTATCTTCAATGATCATAGAGGACACTTCTGGTTCCAATGATATAAACTAAAATTAAACCTCTCCCTCCTCTAGCACCTAAGAAAGGTTTTCACTAGAGGAATCATCCTTTATTTTGTCTTCTTCTTCATCCTTAGGTGCATGCGAGAGGTTTTCACCAGAGGATGTATTTTCATTTTTTTTTATTTTTCTTTTATTTTCCATTTTTGCGACTGAGAGAGTTGACTTGGCTACCGAAGTAGGCTTGTTCACTGTAGTGCATATGATGTTCATATTATCAGAGATTCTTAAGTCCAAAGAGTGCTAAAACTTCCTCATCCAAATCGCATATGTCCAAAGCTGGTGGTGAGTCTTGCTAATCCCAGTCAATTAATTCAAGGTTTGTGAGGGGTAAATGAGGGGATGAAAGGTCAGCTTGGGTAATGGTGAAGACATGGTGATTTTCATTTAGGTCATCTTCAATATATTGGAAAGGAATTTCAAAGAACTCTTCCTCAGTGTCTTAACTTGAGGTAGCTAAACAATAATCCTTAGCGAAGTTAGTCTTAGTTTCTATGGAACTCAATCCATGTCCTTTAGGATAACCATTAGCTATTATGATCTTTTTCTTTCCTATTTCATTAGCTCCAAGACCAGTACCATTATATCCCATGTTTTCAACAATGGGAGTAACTCTAGGATACTTTCCTTTGGGGAAAGTTATAGGTCGTTCTTCTTCATCAATATAGAGCCAATCAAGGACACTATATTCCATGTGTTCATCTGATAAGGACCCCCAATATTCAAAAATAGTTGACTTGTAATGCATAAGTGATTTATCCTTGGAGAGGGGTAATGGTGATGGTCTTCCATAAGACTTTGGAGACAAGGGGAGTTTCCCAATACATAAGGCACTTTCAAATTTATACTCTCCCATGCCTTGATCTATAAATGTTGCCTTTGCTTCAGATGAGGAGGGTTTTTCTTCAGTAGTTTTGTCCTCAATGACTTTGTCCTTTCCTTTTGGTTGCATAGTTGACATGTCAGATGTCTTTTCTAAACCAGGGGTTTCTTGATTGAAATGTCAGCCAAATTCATTCAATGGATAGTAATTAGCTTGTTTTCCTTCCAATCTTTTCCAATATTGAAAGGGCTCAGGATCTCTAGGAATTGTGATTTTTCTACCATGATGTGGGAATTTCAAACATTGATGATAGGTAGAGGGTACACCTTTGATAGCGTGTAGCCATGGACATCCTGGCAAGATGTTATAAGGTAGATCTAGATCTAGTACATGGAAAATAGTTTCAATCAGGGTCAAACCCACTTGTAAGGGCAATGTGATCAAACCCTTGCTTTCTCATTCTCAATCATCATAAGCTTTTATTATAATTCTCTTGTCTGCATCAATGAGGTCCTCGGAAAGACCAATGTTACAAATCATTTTTAATGTGCAAAAATTTAGGCTAGATCCACCATCTATGAGGATTCATTTAACTCTTGTGGAGAATATTTTTCCTTCTATATGGAGGGATTTATTATGATGAGGGTCAGGACTACTAAAGTCCTTATCAGTGAAAACTAGATGTTCTTGTGCGGCTAGGTTCCCTATCATGGCTTTGAATTGTGCAGCATCGATGCTTTTAGGGACACAGGATTTGTTTAGAGATTTATCAAGGACTTCTCTATGAATTGGTGATGTGGTCAAGAGCTCTAGAATGGATATCTGTGCAGGTGTCTTTCATAATTGGGCCAACAAGTCAAAGTGTGAGGCAAGTCGAGTGGCAGTAGATGGTACAACTGGTGGATTCTTAGATGTAGAAGGTTTATCAGCAGCTTGAACAGGGACTCTGGGTCTTTGTGTAGTAGCATTACAATCAGTAGCTTTGAGTTTTATAGTATTAACATGCATGTCAACTTCTTCAATGCGGCCACAAAGAGAATCAAACCTAAAGATATCATTTTCATTTAAACTCCCACATGTTCGATCATGGCCTGTAATAGTATTGGTAGAATAGTCATATGGGATTGTGTTTGATGCATTTTTTTGATTATGAGGTGGGAAAGGTTGATTTTAGAATTTGAGTTTTGCATTAGATGAGGATGCATTCTGACCTTCAACTTCAATTTTCCAATCCTCAATGAGGTCTTGCATAAAGTGTCTGAGCTTCATGCATTTCTTGGTATCATGTCCTTGATGTGATGCTAATCACAATACTCATTATCTCTATACCAAACAGGTTTAGGTTGATTTTCATCAAAAGGTCAAGTATTTGGGTAAACTATCATTCCTTGATTCGTGAGTTGTTTAAAGATCACATCTAAAGGCTCTGCTAAAGATGTGAATTGTCGTCATTGTCAATTATCATTGTTGTTGTTGTTGTTGTTTTTGTTGTTGTTGTTGTTGTTGTTGCGAGGGAACAAGAATGATTGATTACGCGGTTGTTGATTATTGTTCTGATTACTCTAATTCTAATTGTTGTTTTGATTCTGATTGTTCTGATTGGGCTGAGTCTGATTCTGGTTTTGGTTGTTGTTGCGATACTAATTTGGGTTCTTATTGTTATTGTGATTGTTTTTATTGGTATTGTTGGATGCTTGAACATGTTGAACATGTTTGGCATCAGTCACTCCATCATTGGCAACTCCTTTGTTTTTACTCTAGAATTTTGGTTTATCATTGTTGGAAGGAGTATAATGTTTGATGCTACCTCTTTGTAAAAGGCCATCTTCAATGTCTTTTCCCTTCTTGACAAGGGATTCAAAGGTGTCAAGTGAAGCCATTTTCATTTAAAAAGACATCTCAGAGATTAAATTATTTGTAAAGATGTCGATTAAGTGACTATCAAGTATTTTCCATGGCATGCGATTCACAATATGTCTCCATCTTTGTAAGAAACTAGAAAAGGTTTCTCCATTCTTTTGTTTAATATTGCACAAATTGTTGAGTGTCGCTTGATGTTCAATATTATATGAATATTGTCCAAAAAATTTCTCTACAAGGTTAGAGAAGGTAGAAATTGACCCATAAGGAAGGGCCATGAACCATTCCAAGGCTACACCTCCAAGACTCCTAGTAAAAAGTCTTTTTAAATAATTCTCATTATAGGCAACCTCTTGACATGCAATATAAAACTCTTTGAGATGTTGGAGAGGACATGTCTCACCCTTGTATTTCTCAAATTTGGGCATCTCAAATTTTGGTGGGAATGGTTGCATTGTTATAGATTTCTCAAATGGATAGGGACAAATCTCTTCAAAAGAAAAATACTTCTTGCCCCCACTTTGTAAACCTTGCACAATTCTTTTGAGCTTATTGAATTGTTGGGTGAAATATGGAGTATTTTGTGTGAAAAATGGGGGTACATAACCTCCACCTCCTCCAAATTATGTAGCTGAAAATCCTATGGAGGTCATACCAATGGTAGGAGGTATATATTGATAGGCTCATGATGTATTGTTTGTAGATGTTTTTGCCTCCATTGTTTGAAACAAAGATGAAGACAAGGGTATGGAAACTTGCCCTATGTTGTTGACATTAGCGCTTTCTCCTTGAGTCATTGTCGTTTGAGTGCTATTGTGTGTAGTATTGTTTGGTAAAGCACTTACGATTTGTTGGTTTTATTTAGGCATCAATTGGGGTATTGATGTGGTTGTTGATATAGGTTCTGATATTGGTGTTGATATAGGAGGTTCTCTAATAGGTCCTTTACCAGTGTCATGTGATGATGTAGAAGCCATGGCTGTTGTAGTGATAGTAGTGACTTTAGTGACATTTATGGTAAGGAGTGTTTCATCAAAGTCAACAGGAACTATGACACCATTATGAATGAGATTTAGAAATATCTCATCACTGTTATGCAAGATGGCCTTCTCAACCATTTCCAAATTGTAGGGGTCTCTAAGGAAGTCAATCAATTGGGTGGGTCTTTCTTCTTGGTTCACTAATTCAATTTCTTTGGCCACTTCCTCATCTCATACCCCACTTCCATTAAGGTATTGTATGGCAAATGGGTTCTCTTTAGGATTAGCAGTGTTGAATGTTGTTCGCCTCATGTTTCTAGCTTGGGATCGAGTGACAACCATACAATGGTAGAAGAATGAAAGATAAGGAGATGTATGAGATGAAATGGAGCAAAGATCTTTGATTTTATTTGATTGATTGATTGGATTAAGGATTGATTGGATTTGATTGAAATTATTGATTGGGTAATTGATTTAAAGGTTTTTGGAACAAAACCTAAGCATGTTAAACCTTATGATGATACAAACACAAAGGATTTAAAGTAATACTTGTTCTACTTGAAGATGGACTTGTGATCTCAAGCAAAATGGGA
>MU227945.1:2464264-2502642 GCA_018584345.1 Thuja plicata | reverse complement strand
AAAATATAAGGAACATGCAGACCGAAAGAGAAGAGATTTGCAGTTTAAAGTAGGTGACATGGTTATGATACACCTTAAGAAAGAGAGGCTGCCCAAGGGTAAATACACCAAGCTTATGATGAAGAAATCAGGCCCATTCAAAGTTCTTAAGAAGTGTGGGAACAATGCATATAAAATTGATCTACCACCAGACATAGGACTGTCTCCTATATTTAATGTGTCTGATCTTTATGCTTATAAGCCTCCTACTGATGATGTTGATACAGGAATAGGTCAGGCAGATGTATCTCAGTTACCACAGAGCATTAAACCTTAGATTGAATGCATACTTGACAAGAGGGTCTCCAAACAAACTAGGAGGGGTACTTACTACTCCTACCTTGTCAAGTGGAAAGATACACCAACTGAAGATACAACATGGATGATTCAATCAGACATTGAGAAGGCAGGATACAACCTTGATGCAGTCCCAAATCAAGGGACTTGAGTTCTTTTGAGGTGGGTAGTATGGTGCAGAGCCCTCACTACCAACACATCACTGATTCAAGACTATCTCAGTCAGGGCAATACATGAAAATGGAACCATATTCATACTCATCTCCACTTAATGAATCATGATGGGGACCATCATCATTTAGGTTTTTATGTAGTCATTAAGTTGATACAAGTCCATTTGTAAAGGCCTAAGGCTCATTGGTGTTTCTATAAACCTTGAGTCCTTAGGACCTATGGGACATTTTGATTAGGAATATAATTAGAAATAGGTTATTATACCTTAAATAAGGTCCTAGGCTAGTCTAGAGTACCTAGGTTCCACCCTATAAAGGAATTGTTTAAAAACAACAAAAGTTGTTAAGCAACTTTGCAAAAAAGTGCTTAAAAGTTGTCACATGTAAGTTTCAACCGATTACAACTGTATATCAGACAGTTGATTGGTGAAACATCAGTATATAAATGCCATACAACCTTCCAAAAAGGAAGAGGTTGACAGATGTAAACTTTTTCATTCGAAATCAATAAAAATCCCTATTTTTTCCTTAAAAATCACTATTTTTCTGATTCTTCGTGGGCTGTACGGATTGGCAGCAATACTTTAATGGTTGGGGAAGATGCTAGATTAAACTAGCTTTCAAATTCATTTGGTTTGAAGTTATTTGGAGGTCTGTAGATAAAGATATTGCATTTTTACTCCTCACTACCTAGGAAAACCTAGTTTCCAGCAGGGTTTTGGGCAAATGGGGTTATAGCTCGCGACTATACCAGCCATTTTGCACAAAACCCAATGAAAATGAAGGCTCTGAAAATTTATTTTAATATTCTAAAATCTATAGGACAGAAGGTAAAGGGGATGAGTGATAATTTCAAGTTTCAAACCAAATATTAGGATGTATTTGGTCCTGCATTATAGAAATTTGAGTATTCCGGGTTTGATATGTACAAATTGAGTAATCCAAGGGTGGATTAGGTGTTTTGAGATAACATAGAACAGATCCAAAGCCTTCTTTTTCATCTATGTACCCATTTCATTGGTCTTCCTTTGAAAACCAAGCCTATTAGGGCCCTATTAGGTCTGTGTACCTTGGAAGATTCATAGAGTGCTGGAGTAGATTAAAAGCTGGTCTTGTGGGACAGTGTTTGGGTTGTTAAAAAACTTTATATTACACCATTTGATCCTGTGTTGGGTGTGGGGTTGTGTCTAAAATCCCAATTTTGTCAAATTTGGCCTTGTAGCCCTGTTTTGGGAAGTGACTAGGAACTTAGTGAAAAGTTGAAAGAAGTGTGTTTTAGGACTTAGTGATTGGTCCTAAGGATTGTTGGAGGTGTATCACCATCAGAGAAAGTTGGTAAGGCAGTTCTTGAAAGTTTGATTGAAAGCATTAGCAATTTGAGTAGTTGGACTCAAAGGACTAAGAAGATAAACGTTCCACTGTTGCACTCTACATCATTAATGCAACAGTAAATTGTTCAAATATCATATGGTTCAAATAGTTGTTGTTAAGTATGAAGGAGAAAATCAAAGAACCAGTTATTATCTACTGTGACAACACCAATTCTATTAACATTTCAAATAACCCTAGGATGCATACGAAGACTAAACATATTGCAATAAAATATCACTTCTTGAGAGAATTGGTTCGGGACAAGGAAGTAAGATTGGAATATGTGAATACTAAAGAACAAATTGCAGATATATTCACAAAACTATTACCTAAGGATGCATTCTTGTGAATACTAAAGAAAAAATTGTATATATATTAACAAAACCATTACCTAAGGATGCATTCTTGCAATTACTAAAGAATAAATTGTAGTTTAGTGATGCATCAACTGAGGTAGAGATCATACTTAACATGTTGATGTAGATGTTTAGAGCTTATTTCATATGAATCAATACAAATAGGTACATTACAACTTCATTATATTTGTATTGGATGGTGTCTTATGGACTGGTTGTCAAAGAGGGAGAGATTACTGATGTCATAAAGATTACTAATGGAGAGATTGATGACAGAGGGAGAAATTTTATTAGAGAACAAAGATTAATGTAAGAGGGAGAAATCTGTATTTCAAAGATTGTGAAGACAAAGGGAGTTTTTGGATGAGAATAAGAATGAAGCTAAGGACATTAATAAAATTTGATTCTTGTGTCTCTTTCTCTATAATTCTTTGTATTATGACATGTTGTGTTGCTATCAATGCCAAGTAGGGAGATTGTTGATGACAATTATTCAATTTTGTATTATCATTGATGTTTACACAAATATAGTGATGTTTACACAAATGTCTAATGGTATTGGAGCACAGTTAGTTTATACCAAGCACTCTCAGGCATTGAAGAAGACCAAAGTGATTTTGAGTTTGAACCGAGCTCACTTGGGCATTACAATTTTGGTTGGGCATGAAGGATTTTAGTATTAACCAAGTTATGCTTTTAGTGCCAGCCGACTAACAATAGTTTATATTTTATGGTTAATTGTTTAATATGAAGTTGACGAACTTAAGTTTAATTAATCATTTGGAAGGTTATTAAGGTCAACTTGAAAAGGCTTATCATATATATATATATATATATATATATATATATATATATATAAGGTCAAGTTTGAATTTAATGTGGAGAAATTAAGAAAGTGAGGTATGTATTTATGACATAAAGTGTGGAGGAAAAATTAGATTGGGTTCTGATTGAGGATAGAACATACAAAGTTGCAAAAAAATATTCGATCAGTGAGGAGAAAGTAATTAAAGCTAGACCAGAGATCTGAATCAGCAAAGACAGTGGCTTCTCAAAGCAAGTCAATTCATTTTTACTCTCTAACAATTATAGAAGAGATCAAAATATATTAACGTTGTAGACTTAACAATCTTTTGTAAATCCTCTCACAAGGTGACATTTCTACATTGAAGTGTTTAAAGACCTCTAACAAGGCCACTCCTTATAGGGTGATTAAATCCTCTAATAGGGTCAAACCTAACACTGTGTTACTATAACCTTTAAAAAGGTTGGCTCCTAATAGGGTTCACTTTAGAAGAGTAAAAACTAGTGACTAGTTGTAATTGGTGGTTTTTCCCATATTGGGTTTCCACGTTAAATCTTCATGTTATCTGTGTACATTTTATTTGCTTTATGGTTTATCTTTATATACAGTTAATATCTTAAGATTTTTTATGTTAAATGAGTGATAGTAGAATATTTGTGTTAACTGTGCAATAGTAATAAACTTGTTTAATACATCTAAGGGACTTGGATTTGTTTTTTTGGTAACTGATTCACCCATCCCCTCTCAGTTACTCAACTCATTTCTAACAAGTTTTGGATTGGTTGTCGAGTGTAGAGGGTTTTTTAGAGGAGATCCAAATGAGTGTGAAAATTATGTAGAGTTTGGGTGTGTGGATACCATGGTAAATGATTTTGAATCAAAAAAATAAAAACATTCTTGTAGATAGTCTTTTTTGGCCCGTGAGTAGAGTCTTTATTTCTGTACATTCACATGCTTTGAAATAATATGTTTTGATTGGAAAATGGAGTAGAAACATTGTATTGTGATTTTATTATACTTATATGGAATTTTTGTATCATTTCATTTATGAAGGTAGAAGAATCAACTTTTTTTTTACTGTTCCTAGGCAGATTTGGTTTTTATCAACACTTTTAACAGTTACATTAGTGGTTACTATAGTATTGTAATTACAAAGTACACTTTCCAACAAGCCCTATTTAAAATATAATTAGTACAATTTGAATCACTTTAATGGAGAAAGATCAACACATTTTATAGTGAAGATTTTATTTTATTAGATAAAATTTAATGAAAAGTTGAAAACTCATTCAAAATCACAAGGGTCTTAAGCTATATCTATATGTCAGATTTACTAAAATATTTTCATGTTTTAATTGATAGTTATAAAACCTCTATTAGGGTATCCTTATTGTATTTTGATTGACTATCTTGATTCTTTGTAACATTTTTTAGACGTATCATTCTTTTGACTGCTCCATATATTCATGTTTATCACTGCTCTCTATGTATTTGTTCTAAGATTCTATATACCTTTTTTTAGGCCAGTATCTATTTTGTCCTCTTCACTTGCTGATGATGGATAAGAGATCAATTTCAAAGATTTTTTAGGCCTATCTATGAGAGGGGCATCATACCTTGATTCACTTTCTTACTTTATTTTGCTTCCACACACACACAAACAACATATACAAAATATACAACCTTCACCTACATATAAGATTTGATTAGTATATGCACAGGTGATAAACATGAAGATTTGACTGACTACTACTGGGAGCTTACCTAGAAACAAATGTCCTATTGTGAAAATCATCACAAGTCCATTATTTGTTAGGTCAAGCTCCATGTAGTGCTTGGTATTAACATAAATTATTTGTTTCCTTATGCATAATATATTCATTTATGTATCCATCATGAATTGTCTTTCTTAAATAGTAGTTAGTGCATGGTAGTTAGTTAAAGTTCCTAAGGCCAAAATAGTAATTGGTATCATGAAATCAGCTAGGCCTCATCCTCATTGTTCATCCAGAGAGAGATTAAATATATGCAATATATGCTTACATAAAAATAACTTCATAAAAGAATGCATGATTAGTTAGTAGATATGCAAGATAGAGTGGATGAGTAAATGTAAAATTAACTATAGATTAACTTTTTATTCTTCTTCATTTGATTAAAGCAGACTATAGAGCCCAAAAACTAGTGTAAAATTAGCTTTATTTTTAGCATGAGTCTAGTGTGGTCTTTTTTCATATTTTATACAAGATATTACTAATGCTAGTATGTTTATATTTGACAGATTACAACATTAATATCTTAATTCAAACTATGGGAGACAATTTTTTGGTATAATTATACCTCAAATATTTTCTTGTGAAGAAAGACCATGTCTGACAATATGAACCCAAAAAAAAATAAGGAGACAATTTCTAGATTATGGTTGAAGTTCAAAAGAAAAGGTGATGGAAAATTTTACTGTCCCTGCAAAAATTGCAAGAGCTTAAAGACTCAAATACTTCTAGTATAGATGAGAAACATTGTAGACAACATGGTCACACATAAGGGGCCATAAATTTTGTCTATTAGTAAGTATTTCAATATATTGTTTTAACAATTTATATACAAAAGAAATCAACTGATAATGAGATCATGGTCATGGTTAATATAAGGTCATTATTTTGATATTGGTCAACCACCCTGGGTTACATATTATGGACTATAATAATTCAAAGAATGTGAATTTCCAAGTGGAGGATAATAGAGGTGTGAATATCCAAGGAGAAGATAATGATTCCATGGAAGTAGATGATCCTGCGACAGAGAACACAATTGAAGATGATGGTATTGTTGTAGTTGATCATGTGCCAAAGAATATAATTAAAGAATATAGTACTAGAAAAACTAATTTACCAATATTTAAGAAGGCATCTGAGCCCCTATACAAAGGCTCCCAAAAAACTCTTCTCTTTGTTGTATTGTTGTTGGTGAAATTCAAGGTTTTGAATGGTTTATCTCACCTAGTTGTATGGTGGGAAATATGGATAGGGTTTATAAAAATGGGGGTTTGCTCATAAAAAGGACCCTATACCTCTATTAACCACCTACATGAAATTCTAAAGGAATATTAATTTGGAAATATTTGGAAAGAATGATGAAATTAGATAGAAACTTTTGGTGTCTGTGTCAAGTTTCTAGAAATTTTACAATCAGATCTGGAATGGAAACACAAAGATGGAAAAAACCTAGAAATATTTTTATTTTTTGAGGTAGGTCAACCTTGACCCAAATTTGGGGAGCCGAATTGTGCCCGTTTATGTTGACCTTGACCTACACTCCTCTGACAGAAATTTTGTTCACGGATACTAAATTTTTTTCTGAAAAGGGTATCCAAATCTTCTTTGCAACTCCTAAATAAACAACTGTAGATATCTGAAAATGGTATTTTAGGGAGGATATATAGGGTTTTGCCTTAGTGAAGCCCCCATTTTAGTGATTTCCACCTCAATGAATAGTCAGATGTAATATAATATGTGTGTGTATGGTGTTCATAGTAAGAGCTTTGAATGTGCAATACCAAGATCTAATCCTCTAGATTGAAACGATATCATGATTTGAGATGAGGGAGAAATGCATAGACTTGAATATGATAAAGAAATCATACCAAGCCCCCAAGGATAAAGTACTCCTACAAAACTCACAATCTGTAGTTGCTACCCCATGATTGTATCTTTTGAATGCTTGAATGTTGAAAATAGTAGATCAAAGAAGGAAGAATTGATGAATTCTTTCTTGCTCCAATGAATATCCACAATAACTTGTCTACAAAATTCTTTCTTGCATCAAGGAATCATCATATCTTTTCCTCCCATATCATCCTCTTGCATTCTTGCACCATAATCTCATCATAATGTCATGTCATGATCATATATCATTTCCTCATCATATATGAAATGAGGTTAAAAGAGAGTGCTTATATAGAGATCTCAAGGTAAGCCTCCTAGGGAAATGTCAGGGCCCCTAATTCAAATTTCACCTTGAATTATGGTCCAATCAAAATAACCCACTAAGGAGGAAATGCATTAATTAAATTTTAAATAAAAAACCTTCTGCATTCGAATCTGGGCTAGGGCCAATTTTAAATTTAGGATCGTGCTATGATCCAAATTCAAAAGTGGGAGCCAAAAAATGACCTAGCTCAAGGTTGACCTCAACCTTGACCTAGGTCAGGGTTGACCTGGACCCTAACCTGTGGTTTCAAGCCAGTCAATGTAGAGTGCCAGTGAAGTTTCAAGGTTAGCTAGATACCTAGGATGATGGGAAAACCGAACAGAGTGTTGGAAAAGGGAATAAGGTCCTAGAAGAAATGTGAAGACATCTAGGAGGACCAATACATATTTCCTCCCTATAAAATAGATCCATGAAGAAAGAAATCAAGGAGAATCCTCAGGAGCCTAACCCTAATTTCACATAGAAACGAGGAATTACCAAGTGCAGATGCATCCTAAATGCAAATCTATCATGTAAATGCACTAAATGTGGGTGCTAAGTCTACCAATATGGAATTTATTCCATTTTAAGATGATACATTTAGCCACCACTTTATCTTAGATATCACACTATGTGAATATGCAAGCTAAAGTAAGAAAACATCATAATAAATAAAAAGGATATAGTCAAGTCCTCAATGTTGAGATCCTGCAAGAAACTGTTAGTACCCACAACCCATAGCACACAAGGTTAATGAAAATCCATAAACACCCTAAGACTTACTAAAATGAAATTGAGAAGTTCATAGAGCCCCTTATGCCCCTTGTTTCGGCTTACTAGTTATAAATGGTGAAAGTGAGTGATAAGGATAGGCCTATACATTGGATATGTAATTTGAAAAAGATTTTACTAAACTATTTATTAGGATTCATAACCTTCCTAAATAGATTCAACAAGTTAGGTATCTGAATCATGATTCCAACACCATAGATAACACTCAAAACAGAGTTATAGAAGTCAAGTTATGATGAAAAGAGTGAATGTCTATCTAAAAGCATATGAAGGGAAATTTGAATTTAACCTAAATAAACCCTAACAAAACCCTAGCAAAAACCCTAATTTTTAGCTATAAATAAGGGAAGAGAGAACATACTTCCTCATTCTTACCATTTGTAGAGTTTAGGATAGAAAGGAGGATACCGAGCAGAGAGGAACTTCAAGTGACACAAATGGAGCTCCTGAGACAGTGCCTGGCCACAAGACAACCGCTTCCTGAGGTAAGTTCACTATTTTTTATATCTGTAATTTGAAATTCCTATTTTTATAGGAAAGGTTGACCTTGACCCTTAACAGTCAACCCTGACCCATTTATGTTGACTTTGACCATTTAAGGTCGACACAAACTGGGAAGGTCCACACCTTTCCTAGAGTGAGGTTGACCTCGACCCAGGAAGGTCAACATTGACCCAAGAAGCTTGACCTCAACCTAATAGAGCTCGATCTTGACCTAGTCATTTTGGATATACAATTTTGTGGTTCTATAGTTCTTATATGATGTTGTATTTTACTTATAGGACCTAGTTCACCTTTGAGAGAACCACTTGGAGGGCCAATATTCATCATCAGAGAGAAGCTATCTAAGCTAAACGAGGATGAGACATAGCTTCTAATAGATATAGGAATATAATACGTAATAGTCCTATCATAGATGAAATTCCACTGAGCCATGATATCAGCTCTTATAGAGAGGTGGGATGAGGACACATGTTCCTTTCATCTTCCCTCAGGAGAGGTCACAGTGATAATAGAGGATGTATACAAGATCCTGCAACTTCCAATTTGGGGTAAGCCTGTCACACCGAGAGTATAGTGGGGTTATCAGGATAATCACACAGATGCATAGTATTGCCTAGGATGGGTTCCATAGATGCAAACATAAGTAGACCATATCACCCTATCAACCATACTGGTAGGTCTGACACCCTTGGTACGGAGGGTTATGTTGTGTATAGTTTCTTTAGTTGTAGTGTCAAACACAAAGGGTATAATATTTAAGCACCTTTTTCCCATCTCATATGTAGAATGAAGAGTGATAGGACCATCTTCATGTGGGGTCATAACATGCTATCCCATCTATATCATGAGTTATTTCAGTTGGTGAAATATCAGCGAGAGAGTCTCACAGTATGCACACTATTAAAGGTTTAGTTGTTTGAGAATTACACATGTACACGACCACAGAGTGTTCTTGTGATGGTAGGTATGACAAAAATTGGAGCATTTTCTTATCCACTAGGAGATCTCTAGAAGTATGGAGATATCCTCTATTGAGGGGTACGTCTAGACCATGTACCAGGTATAGATGTGATATGTAGACCATACTGTTGCATGACAGAGTGGCTAGATACATGTCATCGGATTAGACACTCACAATAGCACAAGATGCTAGAGGGTCATTCTAGTTACATAGTAATGATGTACTACTATGACAAAGTGATGAGATAGTTTGGTCATATACAGGGGTTCCCTAGAGTAGTAGCTTGATACACACATCCGATGAGATACTATCATAGACCTGACACTATAAATCAGCCATTAATAGAAGACATCATAAACAGTGATACAAATGAGAGAGAGGATATAGAGGTGGCCCCTGATACAGCCTATTCAGGCATTAGCCGGGACTACATTAGATACTTGATTCTGTAGGGAACCCACCCCATATTTTAGAGAGGACACGCCGAGATAGTAGAATACTAGAGGAGGAGGAAAATAGAGACAACAAGGAGTCCATCTCCAAGGGATATCCAATGGAGGATGAGAGAGAATAGGAGAGAGAAAAAAGGATTCCCCCAGCTGATAGTACCAGTGCAAATGAGCATAGTGTTCATGCATCACTACTGAGATCGTGATGACCTCCACGAGCCCATATAGAGACACCACCTCTGAGACCTAGACATAGCAAGCATGGAAAGAGTAGTCACTCTATGCCCCCACCATCCAGACCCTTCAGTGATACCCGGGAGGGAGATCCAGGTATAGAACATGTATTCTATTATATATATATAACTTAATTTTTGAAGAAAAAACTACTAAGAGATAAATATATTTTAATTTTTTAGCCAATGTAGAGGAATTGAGGAGCTTTGTATTCAATTTCTTTAAGGATACATGCATGTCCTACTGACTACTAGCCAGTGAGAAAGAGTTTCCCATTGGTCATAGAGATCCCAACAGACATGTTGACATCTTTGTTTGTGTCCAGCGAGAGCTGAGGTTATGTAGAGAGAGAGGAGAGGCTAATGGCTGACCTATGGGGATCATAGGAGTGTGTATATGAGCTTAGCATATCGAGGAGCCACTAATGGAATACCATACCTAGATCTTCATCTTCACATCATAGATCAGAGAGATCTGGGAGCCATTGACCACCAGAGCATAGTCATAAAGAGAGTGATAGATAGGGCATTATGCCATAAATGTATCAAAGTAAAAACAAATTATATATATGAAAAAATTTCTTTTCTAGTTAGTTCTATGATTGATTACTATAGTTTCACCAATAACATAAAACTTAATAGAAACAAAGAATGTGTATGAATGTATTCAAAAGTAATTTGCTAAAATCACATAACCTATAAAACAAACATAAATATCTAATAAGGAATACATAAATACACAAGGAAAGAATTATGTATTAGGGATAATAATGCTTTAGATGCATAATATTGATAGGTTCCTTAAAATTCACACCATCCATTTCAGCAATTTCATAAGCACCTGAACCAAATTCCTCAATTACAACAAAAGGTCCAAGCCAATTAGGACTAAACTTTTCTTTTTAAAAACGTAAAGCATTCACATTTTTTTGATTCTTATATAACCCTAAAACCCACTAAGAATGATCGTTCAATTACCTTATGATTATAGTGCTTTTGAAGTGATTTATGATAAGCCTTTATATGTTCTAAAGAATTTATTTGTTGTTCATCCAACATTTCTAATTCTTGTAATCGTTGTTCTCGAAATGTATTTTTGTTAATTATCCCTTGAAATGAAACACATAAAGAAGGCATTTCCAATTCCAAAGGCATAATAGCATTATTACCATTGAAAATATTATAAGGAGAAGTACCCATGGTAGTAATAACACTATTCCTATAATCCCATAAAGCATAGGTAAGTTGGGTATGCCAATCTTTCGCATGCTTATTAAATATTTTCCCCATAATTTGTTCAATGACTTTATTTGATGCTTCAACTTGACCATTAGATTGAGGATAATAGGGAGCCAAAAATCTATTCTAAATTTGATATCTCTCCAATAATTTTGCAACTTCTTTATTCTTGAAAGAGGTACCATTATCTGAAACTATCATCAATGGAATACTAAATCATTTTATAATATTTTTAAGAATGAAATCACAAATAAAATCTGTAGTAGTTGAGAAAAGAGGGACATCTTCCACCCACTTTGTAAAGTAATCTTTAGCTATCAGTATGTATGTATGTATGTATGTCCTTGAGAAGAAGCCGGTGATATTTTTCCAATAAGATCAAAAATACAACTACTTAAAGGCCATAGAGTAACTTGATTACGAAGCTCATGAGCACGAGAATGAATCAAATTACTATGTTTCTGACATTGAGGACACTTCTTAAAAAACATGAAATAATCTTGTTCCATTGTTTTCCAATAATATCCCATTCTAAGAAGTTTATTGACTAAAGATTTTCCACCAAAATGTCCCCCATAAGAACTAGAATGAGCTTCTGCCAAAGCTATTAGAATTTTGGTTCTACCAAGACATCTTAATAGAAAACCATCATAAGAGAATTTGTAAAGTGTATCTCCTAAAATGATATAACATGCTAAAATCTTCCTGATATGATTCTGCATGTTCCTTGTTGCCTATTTAGGAAAAGTACCATCTTTCAAAAAATGAAAGAGATGAGAATACCATTCATCCAAATGCAAATTGAAACAATCAGAGGTAACCTCATTGGAAATTGAATGGTTTTTAAGAATATGTATATTAAATTGAAATTATTCAACATTATTCTCAAGACAAACCAAATAAGATGCACTTTCCATGGCATCTGCATGTCGATTGTCTTTCCTAGGTAAAGTTTGAATCGTATAAGAAGAGAATTGTTAATTAACATCAAGAGACAAATCTCTTGATTGTTTAATTTTATAATTCTTAGTTTGATAACCTCCTTTAATCTGTTCCATAATCAATTGTGAATCTCCATAAATTTCCAAGTTTTTAATGTTAAGGGATGAAGCTACCCATAAGCCAGCTATAAGAGCTTCATACTCCACAATATTGTTAGTGCAAGGAAAAGATAATTTATATGACATATGGATCATTTTTTTTGTAGGAGGGATAAAGATAATGCCAAAAATAGAACCTTTCTTACATCTAGATCCATGAAAATATAATTCCCAAACATCATCCTATATAATAGATAGAATTTTTTCATTCGGGAATTCTATTGAAGTAAAGCATGTATCAGAATGAGGACAAGGAGCTTCAGCCAAATAATATGTTAAAACTTGTCCTTTGATTGAATTTTGAGTAATTAAATTAAGATCAAATTCCTTAAGTAACATTACCTACTTTTCAAGATGGCTAGAGAGATTAGTCTTTGAGAAAATATGTTTCAAAGTATCAAATTTAACAATCACATTGACTTCAACATTTAATAGATAATGCCTAAGTTTCTGACAAGAATACACTAAAGCTAAGAATTGTATTTCTAAATTTATATATCTTGTTTCTTAATCAAGTAAATTCTGACTAATGTAGTACATAGGTCTTTTCTTACCTTCACTATCATTGTTATCCAACAACACACTCACTGCATTCAGAGTGGCTGAAGTATACAGATAAAAGGGTTTATCAAATTGAGCAGGTTGTAAAATAGGAGGATTGACGAGATACTGCTTAAATTTGTCAAAGGATTTTTTACATTCCTCATTCTAATAGAAAGTGGTATCCTTTCTAAGAAAGGAAGTAAAAGGAATAGTTCTATTAGCTAAGTTGGAAACAAAGCGATAAATAGCTTGAATTTTTCCTTGTAAATGTCATAACTAATAAATGTTCTTAGGAGGAGGAATATTAACAATAGAATCAATATTTTTAGTATCTACCTTTATGCCTCTCTTGGAGATTATAAACTTGAATAATTTACCAGAATCAACTCCAAAGGCACATTTTTGAGGATTCAATCTTGTATTGTAGCTTCTAATCCTTTCAAAGATTTGTCATAAAATACTAACATGACCTCCTCTCTATATAGATGTTACCAAGATATTATCCACATAATCCTCAAGAATCTTATGAATGTAATCATGAAAAATCAAAGTCATGGCTCACTGATATGTTGCTCCCCCATTTCTTAATCCAAAAGGCATCATGACCCAACAAAATGTTCCCCAAGGTATTATAAATGTGGTCTTAAGTTGATCTTTAGTAGGAATAAAGATTAGATTATAGCCCGAAAAGCCATCCATGAAAGATAATAGAGTATGACCAACTATCAAATCCACAATCATATCAATATTAGGTAATGGGAAATCATATTTAAAGGATGCCTTATTTAAATCTTGTAAGTTAGTACACATTCTTATTTTATTTTCTCCTTTTGAAATGGCCACAATGTTTGAAATCCAATCTGAGTAATCAATAGAGCAGATGAATCCAACATCCAATAATTTTTCAAGTTCAGCCTTAACTAATAAGACAATTCATAGATTCATCTTTTGGATTTTATGCTTCACAGTTTAGCATTTGGTTTGAGAACAATATTGTGAGTAATAATCTTAGGATCTATACCTGACATATATAAATATGTCCAAGCAAATATATCCTTAAATTCAAGTAAAAGGGAAACCAATTGATCATGTTCATCTTGATTCAAACACTTCACAATTTTTGTCATCTTCTCAGAGTCATTTGCATGCACTTGAACCTCAATATTCTTACTTATTAGAAAATTACTTTGTATCAAAGAATCCATTGGTAAAAGAGAAATATCATGTTCTGTTGGAGATTTACTTCTGGCAGCTAGTTGATTGTATGTTTGTCATTGATGACAACATATAATATATAGTAGTGATTCTGTATGTACTTATCAGAATGATGCTATCAAGACTTGCATGGACATATTCAGGTTGTAGACATATTTGTATGTTATATTCATACATGTATAATTAAATATGAATTTTTAGTTGTGTTGTGTAATTCTGTTAGTGGCAGTTACAGTTTTTAAAGTGTATCTGTACAGAGCCGACGTATTTGCAATGGCTATTGAGTTGCACCTATCTTTAGGATATCCATGTGTATTTTCAAGATTATTTATGATTTTAAGATAGTTATCTAAAGGTGCCAAATGTGTTTCAACAAGATTGCATTATTAGAGTTAATTTGGTGAAGTCAAATTCATGAAGTGTCGTGTCTATTCAATTTATATTTGTGTGGTTGTATTTATGATTGTGTGATTAGTTAAGCCAACAATGATGTTATGAAGAGTTTCCTAACAAGTCCCATGATCTCATACTTTGAGGAAGATACTTATAAAAAGTCATTTCTAATACGCTAAGTGTGAATGATATGAAAAGTGACAGAAAATGTACAAAGCAGAATATCAGTTGTGTTTCATTCATCAATGGTCTATGTGAAGTAGTAGAAGATTACAATACATTGGAATTCATCAAGACAACAGGTCTACTCTATAGTTCATCATCAGATATAGTGCATATCTATTCTACAAAAGGTTGTAGCCTTCGCCATTGAAGCAGTGAGCTTTTTGGATAGTGAGTCCACCACCCCTAACATGGTTATTTGTAAAAGACTCCTAATAGGGTATGACCCTTAACCAAGTCACTATACTTATTGC
Source organism: Thuja plicata (assembly GCA_018584345.1). Taxonomy (NCBI): domain Eukaryota; kingdom Viridiplantae; phylum Streptophyta; class Pinopsida; order Cupressales; family Cupressaceae; genus Thuja; species Thuja plicata. The sequence continues at coordinate 2,487,727 of MU227945.1, read as the reverse complement.
ATTGTAAATTAAAACTCCTAACAGGGTTGAAATATCTTCTAACAAGGATTACTTTGAACATGTATAGTTCATTGTGGGTACTAATTCCCATCGGGGTTTTTACCATCTGGTTTCCTTGTAACCAAATTATGGTGTTGTCTATTTGTGTTATATGAATGTGGATTTAATTTATTGTATTTTGAAGTTAATAAGAGCAAAGCATTAAATTAGCTAATAACTAATTCACCCCCCCCTCTTAGTTATCCTTTGGGACTATTCTAACAATTGGTATCAGAGCCAAGTTTCTTGAGGAGAAAGCCTAATATCTTAAGGTAGATCAGATGGCATACTTCAGAAAAGAGAGTCCTAAGTTTGATGGAGAGAACTATCTATATTGGAAAAACAAAATGATAACACATCTACAGTGTGTTGGTTTTTACATCTTTGAGATAGCCACACAAGAATTTGTCATTCCCTCTTTAAAAGACCTATCAAGAGATGGTGCTACTAGTAAACATAAGGATACATTCACAACTAATGTAGTTGATAAAGAAGCCCTTATAAGTGCACTATCTGATAATGAATTTTTTGAGATCAAGAAATTGGACAAGGCATACACTATATGGAATTATTTAGAAGACATGTTTCAAGGAGATATTCAAGAAAAGAATGTGCGTATGAAGACATGGAAAAAGAAATACAATAGTCTAATATGTTACCTAAATAAAACATTAGAACCTACAATCAAAGGATAAATGAACCAGTTTCTAGAATTAGAAACAATGGTGGAGAAATATCAAAAGAAGATATAATTGACAAGCTGACTTGTCTAACATCAAACTATGAGAACAAGATCAGTATTCTAGAGGAAACTATGCAATTGTCACAAGACTTCAAAAGAGAGACTTTGATCAAAAAAATCTCTACATTTGAGATATCAAGATTGAAGACTGAACCAAAAGGTGAAACAACCTTCAAAGCATCATTCTATGGTAAGAAATCTCACATCTCTAGCAGTAATGAGAAAGGATAAGTTGATGAAGAACTAGAAGAAACCATAGTTGTGATTGCTAAAAGAGAAAAGAAAGGAAAAGGGAAATATGAAGGATAGATTCCATTCAAATGTTTTTCATGCAACAAGATTGGTCACTTTGCATCCAAGTGTCCTACAAGAGCAAAGAAATTCAGACCTAATTATAAACCCAACTATAGAAAGGAATGCTATCATGCTAAGGAAGGTGTAACTGATGAAGATGTAGGAGAAGATGAAATTGGATTTGTTGCCCTCAAAGACATGGAAAAATTGTTTGAGTAAATACAGATTGAGGAGGATAAGGGAGCACTTTAGTTAGCCTTAATCTCCAAAGTAGACATCAGAACTGATTGGATCATTCACAGCGGATGTTCTCACCACATGACAGGTGATAAAGGTAGATTTGTTCATCTAGAAAAGTACAAAGGTGGTATGGCTATATTTGGAGATAACACTCCCAAACCTATCATAGGTAGAGGATCCATCACCCTGGATGTAAAGAATAAAATATATGATGTTCTTCATGTTGATGGCCTACATTACAATCTACTAAGTGTTGGACAACTACTTAACAAAGGTTATCATTTGGAATTCAAAGAAAACAAATGCATCATTAGCAACAAAGATGGAGACATGATTGCATTAGGATCAAAAACAAAAGGTAATGTTTTTCAGCTCAATTCAGATGTAAGTTGTTTTGTTGAAAAAGGGGATGACAGTTGGTTATGGCACAAGAGACTTTTTCATATCAACTCTGATAATATAATAAAGATAAGCAACATCAAAATTGTTAGAGATCTTCCTAGTATTGCAAGACCAGTGGACACAATGTGTAGGGAATGTGTTATGGGAAAGCATGTAAGAAGCTCTTTTAGAAGAAAGAAGAACTCAGATAAAAGAAAGCTAGACCTAGTGCATACAGATTTATGTGGTCCTACTCAAACAAGATCATACTACGGTGAGAGGTATTTCATTTTGTTTTTTGATGAATTTTCAAGGATGATGTGGGTTGAATTCTTAAAGGAGAAGTCTAAAGCCTTTAAGAAATCCAAAATATTCAAAGCCAAAGTTGAGAATGAATCTAGATTAAAACTAAAGTGTCTGAGATCAGATAAAGGAGGATAATTCACCTCTGACCAATTTGATGACTACTGTGAAGAATATGGAATCAAAAGATAGTTGAGTGCACCCAGAAGCCCACAGCAGAATGGGATAGCTAAAAGAAGAACATGATCATACTTGATACAATGTGCATCATGATGATTGAAGGAAAAGTTGCACACACCTATTGGAGAGATGTCATCAATACAACAGTCTATACTATCAACAAAACTCAACTAAGGCTAGGCGTGGATAAAGCACCTTATGGACTTTGGTTTGGTAATGTACCTACAGTGAAATACTTCAGAATCTTTGGCAGAAAGTGCTACATCAAGAGAGATGATGGTGTTGGTAAGTTTGATGCTAGAAGAAATGAAGGTATTTTCCTTTTTTACTCTACTAAAAGCAAAGCATATAGATGTTTCAATTTGAGATTAAAAAAGATAATTGAAAGCACTCATGTAAAGATTGATGAAAAGTTCATGATTCAAGAAAGATACTATGAATATGCACCCATGATTGAGGATGAGCCCAGACCTAGCAATAAAGACACTATTATTAAAGAAATGTTTGATTGCATTGATGTATCATGTAATGAACCTAAATCAACTAAAGAAGTATCTGAAGTTACAGATGAGGATGTCACACCAAAGGTTCCAAAATTCACATATAGATACCATTCAAAGGATGACATCATTGGAGACTAGAGCAACAGATTTTTAACCAGATCAAATGCAAAAAGTCTGTTAGTAGATGAAGAGGTATGTTTACTTTCTTAGATTAAACCCTTGAATGTTGAAGATGCCTGCAAGGACACTAATTGGCAGAAAGAAATGGAAGAAGAATTAGATCAAATAATAAAAAATGATACATGGGAATTGGTTCCTATACCTAGTGACAAAATGTGATTAGAACAAAGTGGGTATTTAGGAACAAGATGAATGAAGATGGTACTGTGGTAAAAAATAGAGCAAGACTAGTGTGTAAAGGATATGCACAAAGGGAAGGAATAGACTACATGGACACATTTTCCCTTGTGAGCAGACTAGAAGCCATCAAGTTATTATTAGCTTATGCAACATTCAAAGATTTTAAAGTGTATTAGATGGATGTCAAATCAACCTTTCTACATGGTGACTTGAAAGAAGAAGTCTATAGAGAATAGCCTAAAAGATTTAATCTATTAGATAAACCAGACATGGTATGCAGATTGAAGAAAACACTCTATGGACTCAAACAAACCCCAAGAGCTTGGTATGAGAGACTAGATGGTTACCTCACCAAGATTTGATTCAAGAAAGGAACAAAAGATTGCAACTTATTTATAAGAGAGACGCCTTATGGACTACTACTTGTCACCATATTTGTTGATGACATTATATTTGGAGGTAATGGCAAGCTTAGTTTAGAATTTGCAAAATAAATGCAGAATGAATTTTAAATGAGCATGATTGGCCCTATAAAATTCTTTTTGGGATTGAATGTAAAAGAGACATATAAAGGAATATTCATAAATCAGTCAAAATATGTGAAGGAAATATTGAAGACTTTCAAGATGGAAAACTGTAAACTAGTACAAACTCCCATGATAAGAAGAAGCAAGCTTTCTAAAGAATATAATTCTAAAATAGTTGACAAGACATTGTATAAGTTTATGATTGGAAAACTTATATATCTTACTCAATCTAGACCAGACATATCTAATGTAGTTGGCATTGTTGGTAGATTTGTAGCTGAACCAAAATAGAATCACCTAATGGCAATAAAAAGAATATTCAGACATCTAAAGGGAACTATAGACTATGGTTTATGGTATCCTAAATCAGAGAATGTACAAATTCATGTGTATACTGTTAGAGTAATTTAGTAATTACTCTTTAGTGCTTAAGTTAGACTTAGGAAAGTTTCCTTTTCTGAGTTGTTTCCCTTTTAGGGTTTTGACATCCTTTATAAGGATTGTCCTCTTTGTATTTCATACCGAGATTGTAATTTCATTATTGTTGTTAATAGAATATCATTTCTTGCAACATGCTTTTTCAATCTCTGGCCTATCGGCCGCCATAGCTTCTGTTTCTTCTATCTTCCGTCTTCATTCTCGTAGCAGTTTTGCATGCAGGTGTTTCTTGGGTAGATTGATATTCATCAATCTCAACATGGTATCAAATCCATCTTGCTGCCAGCTGTTCGAGTTTCTGTGAAGCACAGAGGGTTTGCAGTTCGCCAGGCACTTTTCTGGCATTTACTTATTGGTTCTGGGGGGGTCTCTATTTTTGGAGGCACTTTGGGCTCAAACGAACACCACCATTGTGTCTAGAAGGCCCAAAAACCCCAGAAACCATATAAGGTTTGTCCGATTTGGACACCGGGGCTTTGGGAAAAAAATTTCGGCCTCCCAAAGGCCGTACGGATGGGAAAAATTGAAAAAAAATTAAAAAAACCTATGTTTTTTTAATGTTTTTTATGCGTTTAAAAACGCGCATAGTTCTATTCAAATGGCGCCGCCGCCGGGCTGCCACCGCGCCACCGGCAGCGCCGCTGTGTTTTCTGCGGCCCGCGCCGCTTCTATCTCCGCCTCGCCCAGCGTCGCTGCAACCGACGCCCTTCTCCACCGCCGCCCCTGCGGCCTCCACCGCCCCCCACGGTGCCTCAGCGCCCCGCTACCCCGGCTCCCCGCGGCCCCCTGCCGCCCTTCGCTAGCGCCACCTCTGCGCTCGGCCGCCACGCCGCTTTGCTCAAGGTCCGCCACCCCCGCGCCGCCCGGGGGACAGTTTAGCCCCTGGGGGCCCTTTTTTAGGCGGACGGTCATATGATGGGACCAGGAGCCCAGTTCCAGCCCCCGACGCGCGCCATGCGCCCGGGGGCCTATATTTTTAGCCCCTGGGGGCATTTTTGGCCTTTTTGGAGCAATTTTGGGCCTTCATCACCTTTTCCGCTCTATAAGGAGCATACGGAGGTCTTTTTTCGACTTCTTTATATCATCGGAAAGCTCTTTCCGAGCTCTTTCCGAATATGGTGATTAGGTTTTTGAGTTCCACTGTTTCGATAGTGATTTTTTCTGTTGAAGTCCGATGTCTTGTTTTGCCTTCCGGGAGTCATATCTGGCTCATCTAGACTCCTTTTTCGGCAAACAAGATATCGTCGAAAAGCTGATTCTGTGTACTTTTCATTGGCAGAGGTATTTCTTCTAGATTATACTCCAGGTTTTCTCTCCTCTGAGTTATGCATTTTATGCCCTCTGGTGGTGTGCTTGGTTCTACAGGTCCGGGGATCTCTTCTTCTGGTTTCTTTGTGCACTCTTCTTTCTAACATCTGAGCTTCCATGCTCTTTCTGATGCATTTGTATTATGTAATTACACTAAGATAAAGTGCCTTTCTTCTACTTATCTGGGATCTTGTACATCTTGTTCAGTAGTATGTACTCGCACTCCGTTATAAAGTGCCATGGGGGGATTCTGATGCATTTGCCACTATAGGAGCATCTACTTTTGTCAAGTGATTGTACCTTCCACGACATTAGCCCATGTAGTCTGTGTTGATGACACCTCCCTTTATCCTGTGTTTGTACCTCTGTTGCACTTGGTGTTCCTGGTTCTTCTTCTGCAGTTGTTTCTGGTACTGCATTTCAGTGTTCCTGTCACCTCTCCCAGTTCATCATTATGGGGGGGTTCACTTGTTGGTTCTTTTGCTTCCTTGGTTCGGTTGAGTGATCTACGTATTCAGTTCTTGTTCCTATGTACTAGGCGGATGCAGTGGCTAGGCACCTATGCATTTCGGTGAGATGGTTCATCTACTATATAGACACTCATTCTTTCCTACTTTTGGAGGTCACCTCTTTGATTGATCAGCTCTTCAGACACATGTCTTCTCTACCTGATCATGCACTTCAGTGGGGGTTCCAGCAGTATCTTCTGATAGAGTTTTCAGACATGCTTCAGAGATGCTTCTTGCTCTATTCTTTTCCCTTTATGTTTTGGGTACCTGATCAGGCCTAGTTGCCGGGACCCTTCTTTCCTACTTTCTGCAGTAGTTTAGCAGTTTTGCTTCTCCCTAAGTTACACTTAAGGGGGGGTGTTAGAGTAATTTAGTAATTACTCTTTAGTGATTAAGTTAGACTTAGGAAAGTTTCCTTTTCTGAGTTGTTTCCCTTTTAGGGTTTCGACATCCTTTATAAGGATTGTCCTCTTTGTATTTCATACCGAGATTGTAATTTCATTATTGTTGTTAATAGAATATCATTTCTTGCAACATGCTTTTTCAATCTCTGGCCTATCGGCTGCCATAGCTTCTGTTTCTTCTATCTTCCATCTTCATTCTCGTAGCAGTTTTGCATGCAGGTGTTTCTTGGGTAGATTGATATTCATCAATCTCAACATATACATATGCAGATTGGTAAGGTTGTATTGATGATAGGAAGAGTACTTCTAGAGGAGCAGTGTTTCTTGGAGATAGGTTGGTTTCTTGGGTAAGCAAGAAGAAAAATTGTATATCTCAATCGACAGCAGAAGCTAAATATGTTGTAGCAGCATTGAATTGTTCAACAATGGTTTGGATCAAGCAGATGGTTTAATATTTTGGCATACAGGTCAATTATCGTATTGTTATTCACTGTGATAACACCAGCACTATCAACATGTCCAAGAACCCTATGATGCACACAAAAACAAAGCACATTGAGATAAAATACCATTTTCTTAGAGAAAAAGTTGCAGATAATGAAGTGAAATTGGATTATGTGAGAACCAAAGAACTGTTGGTAGATATTTTCACAAAGCCCTTATCAAAAGATACTTTTGAGTATCTCATGGAGAAGTTGGGAGTAATTCTCTCTCCTGAGTCTAATTAGATAAAGCAGCAAGAACATCAGTCCATACTGACTGATGAATGGTTGATTACTCTACTTCTGGAGTACTACCTATGTCTAATTTCTTATGGCACCCTTTTCCATTGATGTCAAAGGGGGAGTATATAGTAAGGGGGAGCATATACTCTAGGAGATTATATAGTAAGGGGGAGCATATACTCAGGGGGATTATAAAAATAGTTAGAAGAATTGAATCAGTGTAGAGGAATCTTTGGTGAGGATATTGAGAAGATTGAAATAAGAAAGAAGACACCATGTGCTGAAGATTTTTTTAATATCACATGTTTCCATCAATGTCAAAGGGGGAGATTGTTGGAGATTTACTTCTGGCAGCTAGTTGATTGTATGTTTGTCATTGATGACAACATATAATATACAATAGTGATTCTGTACGTACTTATCAGAATGATACTATCAAGCCTTGCATGGACATATTCAAGTTGTAGAAATGCTTTTTTATGTTATGTTCATACACGCAGAATCAGATATGAAGTTTCAGTTGTGTTGTGTAATTTTCTTAGTGGTAGTTACAGTTTCTGAAGTGTATCTATACAGAGTCGATGTATTTGCATTGGTTCTTAAGTTGAACCTATCTTTGGGATATGCATGTGTATATTAAAGATTATTTATGAGTTGAAGAAAGTTATCTAAAGGCACCAAATGTGTTTCAACAAGATTGCATTACTAGAGTTAATTTGGTGAAGCCGACTTCATGAAGCGTCACGTCTATTCAATTTATATTTGCATGGTTTTATTTATGATTGCATGATTATTTAAGCCAAAAAGGATGTTATGAAGAGTTGCCTAACATGTCCCATGATCTCATACTTTGACAAAGATACTTATAACAAGTCATTTGTGATACGCTAAGTGTGAATGATACAAAAAGAGACAGAAAATATACAAAGCAGAATATCAGTTGTGTTTCATTCATCAAGGGTCTATGTGAAGAATTAGTAGAAGATTAAAATACATTGGAATTGATCAAGACAATAGGTCTACTCTATAGTTCATCATCAGATATAGTGCATATCTATTCTATAGAAGGTTGTAGCCTTCAACATTGAAGTAGTAAGCTTTTTGGACAGTGAGTCCACCACCCCTAATAGGGTTATTTGTAAAAGACTCCTGACAGGGTCTGACCCTTAACTAGGTCACTATACTTATTGCATTGTAAAGTACAACTCCTAACAGGGTTGAAATATCTTCTAATAGGGATTACCATAAACAAGTATAGTTCATTGTGGGTACTAATTCCCACTGGGGTTTTTACCATTTGGTTTCCCCATAACCAAATTATGGTGTTGTCTATTTGTGCTATTTGAATGTGCATTTACTTTATTATATTCTAAAGTTAATAAGAGTAAAGAATTAAATTAGCTGATAACTAATTCACCCCCTCTCTCAGTTATCCTTTGGGACTATTCTAACATGTTCATCATGTTCTCCAAAATAAGCATTTGTATTTAGACAATATGGCTTCCATCTTTTATGATGAAACATAGGTAGATCCTTATAAGCTCCTAAAAAATCCGCTAAGGCTTCATCTTCAGGAAAAAACCTCCAAGGTAGGTTTTTGATCCATGTCAAGGAGGAGTGGGTTACCCAACTTCAAATGTCCACCACAGATATGATTAACATTGAGAGGAAAAGTCAATGGTTGTTCGTAAGGATTGAACCCCAGTCCATATGTATAATCGTAAATTTCATTGTCCAAAGGTACTTGTATACCTTGTTCATATTTACCAGATCCTTTCCCATTTAATCCTAATTTCTTGAGCAGATGATAACTAGAGCCATATCTATTGGCCATATCAGATTGAGTCAAAGGAGCCATATATGTCACATTGTCATAGAAATCAGGTTTTATTTTTTCAATTGTTTTGTTAATCAGAGAAAAAAAAAAGTTATTTTTTAATTCCTTAGAAAGTGGGGAAGGAGTAAAAACTTGTTTTTCAAACCAACTGTGTTGTTTCATTAATTCCAATTTTGAAACTTTATATTCTCCAATAAAAGAAGGATTAAATTCCAATGTTCCCCAATCATCTATAGTCAAAGAAGAAGATGGAGATTTAGTCTGTTTAATCTCAAGTGGCCTTTCAGGTTCTTTACTTGGTTGGAGAGGTTCGGGAACTTTATCATATTTTGCATTTAAGCAAGGATTTGGCACATCATCCGCATGTAGTATATACATCAAATTGTTATAAATGAACCTAACCTTGTGATGAAGAGTAGAAGGAACTGTATGCATAGTATGTAACCTAGGTATACCTAAAAGGAGGTTATAATTGAGAGGTTGATGCATAACATGAATAGATGTATTGAGAATAACCAAATCAACCTTAAGAGGTAGCGTAATAATGCCCAAAGTTCTCTTTGCAATATTATCAAATCCACGAATAGGGACATTATTAGGTTGAATAGTTGTAAGGTTAGCCTTAATTTCCTTAAGTATATCTATGCTACAAACATTAAGCCTAGATCCATTGTTAATTAATTTTCTATGAATGATACTATGATTAATAGAAACAACAATGATAAGAGCATCATATTGATTCTTCACCTCAAGAGAAGGTAAATCATCATCGGTAAACACAATAGGGGGTACAGAAGGCATAGTATGGATGCACTCCAAAAATGAATTAATATTCTCTTAGTTAGGAGGAGAAGTAGGAAGGGTAGATAAAGCCTTTTGAAATACCTCATGATATGTTGGGGAAGCTTAAAGTAATTCCCATAAAGATATCTTAGTGGGAGTGGCACATAATTGTTAAACTAAGTCATGCTCCTTAAAGGAAGATGGAAACCTAGGTGCCTGAGGAAGCATAAGTTGAGAAGGAGGTAAAGAAACTGGAACAATAGGATGAGGGCTATTCCATGTGCGATAAGCACGTGAAAAAAAATTTGTGTTATCAAAGAAATCCAAAGGATATCTGGGTTTACCCTTAATTTTTATTCGAGAACATCCTTTTACCATCAAAAAAGGTTTAGGATATAACATTCTAGGTGCATCAATGTTGCAAATAGTGGAACATGTAGGTAACCACACACACACCCTATGGTAAAGTTCAATTGAAGAGGTTGTAGAGAAGGATGAAATAGGAATAGGATCAATGGAGATCTTATTTGAACAATTTTTTTCCTCACTTCCATGTACCTCTATATGATATCTATCCTCTTTTGCAATAAAAGCCTCATAAAAGTATTCAAAAAAAAAATCATACATGTTGAACACAAAGTAGCACTACAAGCATGAAAAATGTAAATGTTTTTGTATTTTTAAAGAAATTATGTGAATTTTTTAATTTATTTTTGAAATATAAATGCAAGAGAATAAAAGAAATCTAAGTTTATATGCATGCAATATCTAACATAAAATGCAAATCTAACACCAAAAAGAAAGAGTTGTCATAAACAGGCTCACAAAAATGTATGGTGAGAAATTTGGATTGGGTTTAGAATAATAGGGGTTGGCTCATAAAAGATACCATATACCTCTATTAACTACCAACATGAAATTATAATTATATGTAATATAAATATGAAAATTTTTGCAAAGAATAATGAAATCAGATAGAATGATATACATACCTCATAATATACCAGATCTAGAAATACCTCTTTTCTGGTGTCTGTGTCGAGTTATTGGAAATTCTGCAATAGGATATGGAATGGAAACACAATGACAGAGAAAATAAGGAAATATTTTTTCTTTTTTGAGCTAGGTTGATCTTGACCCAAATATAGGGGTGCAATTGTGCCCCTTTATGTTGACCTTGACCTGCACTGCTCTGACGGAAATTTTGTTTGCGGATCCCAAAAGTTTGCCAAAAAGGGTATCCAAATCTACTCTACAAGTCCTAAAAAAATGAATGTAGATATTTGAAAATTGTGTTTTGGGGTGGCTATATAGGTTTTTTCCTTAGTCAAACCCTTTTTTTGGTGATTTCCACCTCTGTGAATAGCCGAATGCAATATAGTATGTGTGTGTTTCTCGTAGGAAGAGCTTTGAATGTGCAATGCCAAGTTCTAATCCTGTAGATTGAAACCCTAGCATGATTTGAAATGAGAGAGAAATGCATAGATTTGAATATGATAAATAAATAATACCAATCCCCCAAGGCTAAATTAATCCTACCAAACTCACAATCTATAGTTTCTACCCCATGATTGTATCTTTTGAATGCTTGAATGTTAAAAATAGTAGATCAAATAAGCAGGAAGGATTGATGAATTATTTCTTGCTCCACTGAATGTCCACAAAATGATTTCTTGCATCAAGGAATCATCATATCTTGTCCTCCTGTATTATCCTCTTGCATTTTTGCGCCATCATCTCATCATAATCTCATTTCATGATCATATATCATTTCCTCATCATATATCAAATTTAGGCAAAAGAGAGGGCTTATATAGAAATTTCAAGGTGAGCCTCCTAGGGAAATGCGAGGACCCATAATTCAAATTTCACCTCAAATTATGGTCCAATCACATTAATAAACTAAGGATGAATTTCATTAATTAAATTTTGAATAAAAAACCTTCCGCCTTCATATCCAAGGGCCAATTTTGAATTTAGGGCCCTGCTATGATCCAAATTTGAAAGAAGGAACCAAAACCAGAAAATGGTCAAGGTTGACCATGACCCTAACATAGATCAAGGTCAACTTTGACCCTAACCTAGTTCAGGGTTGACCTTGATCCTGACCTGTGGTTTTAGGCCAGTCAACTAAGAGTGCCAGTGAAGTTTCTAGGTTGACCAGAGAGCTAGGATGATGGGAAAATAGAATAGAGTGCTAGAAAAGGGCATATGGGCCTAGAAGAAATGTGATGAAAGCTAGGAGGACCAGTGTATAGGTCCTACCCTATAAATAGAGCCATTAAGAAGGAAATCAAGGAGAATCCTTAGGATCCTAACCCTAATTTCACCTAAAAATAAAGAATTACCAAGTGCAGATGCATCCTAAATGTAAATTTGTGATGTAAAAGCACTAAATGAGGGTGCTAAACCTACCAAGATGGAAGTGCTTCCATTTTAAGATGATATAGTAGAAATCTCGTAAATGTTAAGGTATGTCATATATGTCATATTTTTTCACCTATTTTAGTCATAATTTCCTTATTTTTAACAAAGGGTGAATCATGTACCATTAATTATATTTTTTTGTCATATGTTAATAGGTAAGTTTTGGTTATCACCATCAAACATTCTACCTTGCTCATACCAAGAATTATCTTCCATTATGAAATATATAGGGATGGAGTATCAAAAAATACATGCATGTCCCAATGATTATATTGTATATCATAAACAACATGAACTTGCAACAGAATTCCCTGATTGCCATATTAGTAAATATCAAATAGATCAAATAAAAATAAATGTAACTCACAAATTTCTCTAGTATATTCTCATTATTTCACATCTACAACTATTATTTAGGTGTACTACCTTGGCACAATTTATAAATTTCCATCCACGCAATAGAAGTCAAGATGAAATTATGTGAATGCCTGCGGATGGTTCTGCATTTAAGGACATATAAGAAACTTGGCCACACATTATAGAAGAACCTCATAATCTCTATATTTCATTGGCAGCAGATGCTATCAATCCATTTAGAGAGCTGAGATATGTTTACTCGGTGTGGCTTGTTTTTTTTATCAACAATAACATTCTTCCTTGGCTGTTCATAAAGAGGGAGCACATAATGCTGGCAATGATTGTTCCAGGTAATTTTTCGTTTAATAGTCATCTAAATTTATTTATAAATACTACATCAAAATGACCAGAATAATTATGTAGTGTTTCTGTTCATTCAACTAGGTAAGTATGAAGTGAAATATATGAATTTATATATTGATCCCCTTTATCGATGAGTTGTTAGATTTATGGAATGGGGTCACTATGCATGACATCTCTAGACCAATAGGACAAAGATAGTTTAAATTCCATGCAATGCTTGTATGGACAATACATGATGCCCCTGGGCCAACACAATTTTGTGGTATGTTATATTATTAAGACATCTTTGTTGTATGTCTAAGTTTGTGCATGATAATTGCAATTATCAAAATCAATATATTTAATCCAATTATACATGATCTTGTAGGTTTTCAAAAAAAGGCAAAATTTGTAGGTGTTCGATGAGTATAGGCACTTTCTCCACATAATCATAAGTATTTAATTACTAAAAAATATATTTTCAATGGGAAAGAAGAGACTAAATCAAAGCCATGAAGAATGACACTTTGCCTATGGAAGTTGGAATACAATAGAATAAATCATCAAGGTAATTTCATTCAATATGATGGTTTTTGTTTAAAATTTATATTTTGATATTCTTTTTTTTTGCTGATGATATAATTCATGCTCGTGAAGGTTGTCAAGGCATGAATGACCAACTTCCAAAAGGACTAAAAAGTTATCCTAGACAATTTAGTAGGTTGTCGTACTACGAGCACCTCCTAATCATGCATTTTTTTGATGCTATGCATATTAGAAAGAATATAAGAGAGACATTATGGAAATTATTAGATGAAAGGTGTGATAAATAAAAAATTATCAAACTGTGTAGTCACATTGAAGATTCCATCTGAGAGGAACCTCCTTATAGCAATATGGTGAGAATGCACAAAACAACATAATATAGAGCAATAGAAGAACACAGAATGAATCTATTGATCACGGGCCACTTCGAGGGGGTAACCTCCTTTGAGCAAGCTCAATACAATAAATTCATCGATGTCCATCAAAGGCCTCAACCTACTCTTATATACTAAGTACGATCTAGAAAATTAATACTACCTATGCATGTGGGATAATAAAATATACTCACGGGATGACTTACAAAGCATATGCGTCCAACAATACTAGACTAACAAAATAAACAGAAGGAACACATAGATTCCTAACATCCCCTCTCTCTTAGAAAAAATCTTTGTCCTCAAAGCTTAAGGTGTGGAAATTATTGCTGAATCTGAAGTAGGGGTTCCCAGGTAGCATCCTCTGGTTGCATGTCGTGCCACTAAATCAAGACCTCAGAGATGGAGTGAGAGAAAAGCTGGTGAGTGCGCTGGTCAATGATTGCCGCTGGCTCTACGATAATGGATCCTTCCTTATCCATTTTAGGGAGAGTAGTTTGTGCTCTGATGGTGGTACCAAGAACTTGCTTTAGACAAGAAATGTGAAATACTGGATGAATGTTGGAAGAAGGAGGAAGTTCCAGTTTATAAGCAACTGAACCAATCTTCTGCAAAACCTTATAAGGCCCATAAAATTTTGGGGCTAGCTTATGATGCCCTTTAAGATTGAGGGAGGATTGCTTGTATCGCTATAGACAAAGAAAAACAATATCCCCAACTTGAAATGAGTGCTCAGAACAATGTTGATCTGCTTGCTATTTCATTCGATTACAGGCCATGTGAAGATTATCCTGTAAGGTGCGAAGAATCTGATCCCTGGTGCAGAGAACTATGTTAACTACATGTACTGGTGAGCTGTTGGGAGTATAGGGAAGGAGCACTGGAGGTGCTTGACCATAGACTGCTTCATATGGAGTCATTTTAGAGGTAGTGTGGTGAGAGGTATTGTACCACCATTTAGCTAAAGGAAGCCACTTGGCCCACTGATGTTGTTGTTCAGAAGTGAAGCAGCGAAGATAAGTTTCCAAGAATTTATTGATAATTTTAGTTTGACCATTGGTTTGTGGGTGATAGCCCAAACTCATCTTTAGTTTGGTGCCAATTTTCTGAAATAGTTTAGTCCAAAAATGACTGGTAAAAGTTGCATCACGATCAGAGACAATGGAAGAAGGGAGGCCATGAAGATGGAAGATCTGGTCCATGAAGATTTGTGCAACTGAGGAGGCAGTATAGGGGTGGCTGAGGGCACAAAAATGACTATATTTAGAGAGATGATCAACCACAACCAAGATCACTTTCTTGCCACCTAATTTAGGAAGCCCTTCAATGAAATCCATAGAAATATCAGTCCAAATCCATGTAGGGATGGGCAATGTTTCTAGCAAGCCAGGGAGGAGGGTCATTTCACCCTTGTGGTATTAGCAGGTATCACATTCAGCCACCATCTATTGAATCATCTATTTCATTCCTTTCCAAAAGAAGTTTCACCTTGCCCACTCATAAGTTTTGAGGAATCTTGAGTGCCCTACCGAAGGAGAAGCATGGAGTTCATAAAAATAGCCTGTTGTAGATTTGGGGTCTGAGGAAGCACTAGACGGCCCTTGTATTAGAGAGAAGCACCATCCCAAGATTAATGTGGTACAATAGAAGGCTTATTGGCCAGCTGGTGAATGATTTGAGATAAAGAAGAGTCACTGACATAGCCCTACTAAATAGATGCTAACCAATTGGGAATTGGCATAGAAATAGCTGAAAGGGAAGCTTGATCATCAAATGTGCGAGAAAGAGCATCTCCCACAATATTGTCCTTACCCTTCTTGTAGGTGATCTCATAATCATACCCCATGAGTTTTCTGACCCATTTTTGTTGTGTAGGGGAGGATACTCATTGTTCCAGGAAGTGTTTCAAACTTTGGTGATCGGTCTTGATGCAAAAATGACTCCCTAGGAGGTATGGCCGCCACTTCTGTACAACATGCAAAATAGCCATCATTTCTTTTTCATAAGTAGAGAGGGCTAGATTGTTACCAAAAAGGGATTTACAAGTGAATGCAATAGGATGGTCATCTTGAAGGGGAACAACACCCAATCCCTTTCTGCAAGCATCACTCTCAATAGTGAAGGGCTTGGAAAAATTTGGCATAGCAAGAATAGGTGTACTACACATAGCCTATTTCAGTTGTTCAAATGCATTCTCAGCAACATGGGTCCTGGAGAAGGCATCCTTTTTTAACAGAGCTATCAATGGTGCTACAATTTTCCCATAATTATTGACAAACTTGTGGTAATAGCCAGTCAGCACCAAAAAACTCTGAAGGCTCTTGAGAGTTTAAGGATGCGGCCAATTTTTTATGGCATCTATTTTTATAGGATCCACCTGAACCCCTTGGTGTGCAACAATATTCCCTAGATACTCCACTTCCTCCTGGCCAAACACACATTTAGATAGTTTTTCACAGAGTTGATGATCAGAGAGAAGTTTCATGACAAGCTCCATATGATGGAGATGCTTAGCCCAAGGTTTTCTATATATGAGGATATCATGAAAGAAGACCAGAATAAATTTTTGGAGGTATGGCCAAAATATTTTATTCATCACTGCCTAAAATGTTGAAGGAGCATTAGTGAGGCCAAAGGGCATGACTAAAAAATCATAGTGACCATCATGTGTGTGGAAGGTTGTTTTAGGTATATCCTCCTCATTAACCTGAATTTTATGATACCCAGAATGAAGATCCAACTTGGAGAAAAAAGAGCCCCATGAAGCTCATCAAGAAGTTCATCAACAACTGGAATGGGAAACTTATCCTTTATAGTGAGATGATTAAGTGCTTAGAAATCAATGTAGATTCATCATGACCCATCTTTTTTGTAGACAAGTAGAACTGGAGAAGAAAAGGAACTGGTACTAGGGTGAATAATACCTTGCTTCAGTAAGTCAAAAATGAGCATCTCAATTTTGGTCTTTTGATGAAATGGGTAGTGGTATGGCCTGATGTTGGGTAGAACACTACTAGGAAGGAGCTGAATACGGTGGTCCTCTAGGTGAGAAGGGGGTAATCCCATAGTTTCAGCAAATACACCTAAATACTTATCCAAAATTTGTTGGAGATCTATAGGAGTACTAGAGACCGCTGATGGTTGCATTTGAATGGAATGGAGCTAAGCGATGACACCATGTGAATTATTCTTAAGAATTTTTTCCATACGATGTGAACTAATGATTTTGAGAGACCCTGGCTATAAGCCTTTCAAAGTGTGTTGTTGCCCATCGACTGAAAAATACATCGAAAGTTCAGCAAAATCCCATAGAATGGGGCCAAGAGTGCGTAACCATTAGGTGCCCAAAACCACATCAAAACCACCTAAGGGAAAGGAAAACATGTTAGAGCACATGTTATAATCTCCAATAGAGAGATGCACATTGTGAAATTTTCCTTTGCAAGGTAAAGTTCCCCCATTGGCAATCACGACTTCAAAGCTAGAGTAGGGATGGACAAAGCAATCAGCCTATTTGGCTATTTGGGGGTCAATGAAGCTATGAGTGCTACCAGAATTAATGAGTATAGTAAGAGGGATCTTATTGAAGAAACCCTAGACCCACATGGTTTGTGGAGTAGTGACTCTTGCCAAAGCATGGACAGATATCTCTGGTTGAGCTTCTGGTGAAGGAGGTTCAGGCTATTGAAGCTCAACCTCATCATCCACTATTTCGTGAGCATCTACATATTCTTCTAGTTTAGGTGGAGAATCCACATCCAAGAGATAGAGCTTTTGTTGAACACATCTATGGCCCTGGGACCATATCTCATCACAATTATAACAAAGCCCTTTTTCTCGCCTGGCCCGCATCTCTGTTTAAGACAAGTGCTTGATAGGAGTAGTCCTAGGAGTTGGCGTGAGTTGAGGGTTGTGAGAACCCATATTTCCGAATGGAACAAAATTAGATCCAGAATGTTGTAGAGCACTAATCTTGTCTTCCACTAACTTAGCCAACCCAAGGGCTTCCATCATTTTAGTGGGTTGAAATATTTTGACTTTTGAGCGAAGTGCATTCTTTAGACCACTGACAAAACAACTATGGAAGAATTCATCGGACAAGCCCTTTGTGTGATTAGCTAATATTTCAAACTTTATTTGGTATTCTCTTACAGTGCTTGTTTGGCATAGTTTAGTGAGTGCTCCTATGAAGTCATCAAAATACTAGGGCCAAAGAGCTCCAAAAGGAGTGTGCACAATTCTGTTCATGTTGGGTCTATATTATCCTTGACGTACCAATGGAACCATTGAAGAGCTTCATGTTTCCAATGAAAAGATGCAAGCGAGACTTTGTTGTTATCCAAAGTATTATGTAAGCTGAAATGCTACTCTGCCCTATAAATCCATCCAGTCAGATCAGTACCATCGAAGCATAGAAAATCAAGCTTCGGTCCATAGAAATTTCCAAAAGAACCCAACATCTCTAGAATGGTTTCCGTTCATGGCTGAATGCTAAAGGTTGAGACCAAGAATTTTGTCGTCTAGATCTTGAAGTTTGGTTTTGAGGGATGCAATTTCCTCTTCCATAATTTTTTCTCCTGTACATGTAACAACCATAAAGCAATTTTTTTTTTGGCAATTGGTAGAAAATGAGAAATAGAAACTTTTTCAGTTAGGGAAAACCTGGATTTGGGAAAAAATCATATGGGAAATGGGTGTTTGACGAGTGGTTGGAGACTTTCTGAGGAAAAGGGAAAAAAAAAATGAGGGTTTCAGGGTTGGGGAGGTAGAATGAGACAATCGGTCCAAGAGGGACAAGGGAGAAGAATTAGGAATTGAACCTTATGGCCCGATTTGGTGGCGATTGGATGAGAAGAAAAAAATATAGGGCAAACCCTAAAATTAGATAAATGAGGGATTTAGGGCTTTGATATGTAGAATTTGGGGTTGGATCATCAAGGAAGGAAGTATGCAGAATGGCATTTTAGGCATTCTAAGGAACTATGAGAGGAAACAGGAAGAAAGCAAGGAAGCTATGGCTAAAAAATAGACACAATCGACTCAGGAAAATTCACTAAAATATGAAATAACTGAAAAGAGTTATTGCAATAACAAGAAATTTTAAAATTGAAAGGAACCTGAAGGCCATGATGGAAAAAAATTTGATGTAATTTCCACCCAGTGAGCCCAAGAAAGTGCTCTAATACCATGTGAGATGAACCTCCTTACAGCAATATGGTGAGAATGCACAAAATAATAGAATATAGAGCAATAGCAGAACTCATAATGAATCTATTGAGCACGGGCCACTTCAAGGGGGTAACCTCCTTTGAGAAAGCTCAATACAATAAATTTGTCAGTGTCCATCAAATGCCTCAACCTACTCTTATATACTAAGTATGATCTAAAAAAGTAATACTACCTATTCATGTGGGATAATAAAATATACTCACGGGATGACTTACAAAGCATATACGTCTAACAATACTACACTAACAAAATAAACAGAAGGAACACATAGGTTCCCAACACCATCCATGCATTGAAAAATGACATTCAATCAAATAAAAATGGAGACCATATTCATATAAGTGCCCTTCCTTTGTTATTATCAGAGCAACAAAGCAATGCTGTAAAATAAGTCATACAAAAAATTTGATTTTCCATAGGATTTGTTGTGAACATAAACAATTTCATATCAAAGAAAAGTGAATTTGAGCCAGGGATGAAAACACATGATTGACATACCTTTATTAAGGTAATTCATGTTATTTTGTATTCTCTATATATTTGTATAGTGCATGTAGTTTTCATTGTATTATTCTCTAAAATATTGAAAAGATCATTTTATAATTATTGTATTACATTCTACCTCTATCTCTCCCACATCACTTTGACAATAGTGTCAAACAAGTTATATATGATCTTGGAAAATACATGATGTTAGAAGCATTATTTATTAGATTTTTTGTATAGATATTATACTTGCAACTTTTTTTACTTTTTAGTAATTTATTGTATATTGTTTGTGAAGTCTCGTTTATATGTTTTTATGTGTTGAATCTCTTCTGAGTGGTTGTAATCGAATGAAATAAATAAAGAAGATATAAAATATTGCAAGAGAAAAATTCCACATCTTAGACATCATACATCAAGTTGAAGAGATTGAATTGTGTAGACCTGTACAAACTAGGTCAATGTGGATGGTTGAGAGGTGCATAAATTTTTTGAAGGGTTTGGTTCGATAAAGAGCACATCTTGAGGGTTCTATAGTCGAGCGATATATGGTATGCTAGACCATGGTGTACATTAGTGAATATATTCCTAAGTTTGTAGCAAAGATCTATGTAGATCGCATTTGGGACCTCAACTCCATTAACCAATTTTAAGGGGATAATTGATGGGGAAAGGTAGATTGAGGGAAGTGAGAGGTAATTATAAGATGTTATTGTAGTTAATTAATTCTTATAAATCTTCAATTAAATTTGTTTGTAAGTATTCTATTTTTTATATAGTTGTTTGAGAGTGGGATGCACTATATTTGTATATTATGAATAATCTTGATTGTATGATGGTATGGATTGAACTATGTCAACAAAATGGTCACTCATTAACATGGGAAGGTGTTGCTTCACTAATTAAAGAATCTCATCGTAATGAAGATTCCAATGTTATGCCAATGGTAATTAATCTAGCAAATGGTTTAAGAGGTAGACATGTATGTATAAATTTTTTAATCATGACCCATATGTTTAATATCAATTCACGATGCAAATTATTTTCACATGTTTGAAAAATTGTAGGTCAAGCACCACAAAGATATGTACTACCATCGCCATAGATTTTGCATAAAAAAGTTGGATGACATGAAGAAAACTTGTGATTCTGGGATAATTGTAGTCTTCGAGGTCACTAATATTTCATCTAGAAATGACATGCATCCTTAAGAATCTCAAAACCAATAATATGGCATTTCAGATGATATAATTGAGTGCGACTTTGAGTCCTTCCAATTTGTTTTATTTGTCATCAAATGGTACAGGCTACGACTGAATCAAAATGATCTTGATATAACTTTTATTCGGCATGATAATGGATTTACAATGATTAATACAAGGTCATTTGAGCTAGTTGGAGATGAGCCCTATGTTCTTCCAATCCAATGTGAGAAAGTATTTTACATAGAGGTTCCAGAAAAAATGGGTTGGTCATTTGTTTTTAGACATGATCCAAGATGAAGGCCAGTAAAGTATAACATGATAGAAGAAGAAGAAGAAGAAGAAGAAGAAGGTGGTGGTGATGGTGATGGTGATGGTGATGGTGATGGTGATGGTGATGGTGATGATTGTGGTGGTGGTGGTGGTGTTGGTGGTGATGATGATCATCATCATCATCATGTTGATGATGATGATGAAAATGATGGTCATGATGATGATGGTAATATTGATCTAGTCATACAAATTTGTTTGACTTATATGTTTTCATAATTAATTTATTATGTACTAAGCTCTAATTTCATGGTACAATTAATTTAATGTGCTCATTTATAATGATTACAACCTATGTGATTTATGATACATGTGTTTCAGTTATTACTCATATTTAATGTATTTATTGTTTAACAAATTACCAATATATTGCTTATGATGCTATATTGTTGTTGTTGATTACATGGATATATTTTGTGTGATTGTAACCCTTTTTATAAATATTCAATTGACTACAGACATTATCACCCCTTTTATTGAAAATCTTACATACCACACATAAAGTAAAGGTAAGGAATTAAAAAATATACAATGATTATTATGAATGCATATTGTTCATGTTCTCTTCTATGTAGTTTGTAGCATAGGTATCATGTAATTTTTGGCTAACTTAAGATAAATGATTCACATATGAAGGAAATTTAACCCCATTTATGAGGATCCTGCATAGTGACATGAATCAGTGGGTATAAGTCAATACACGCTATAGAAAAAGTTTATTATTTTCTTTCTTTCTCTTTATGCCCATCTTCATTGAGTGGTTTAATAATAAGCTATTAATTTTCTCATGGTTTAACAATACTACCTCAAAATAAATGGTCCAAAGATTACATCAACCTTACCCTCATTTATCAAAATATCTCACTCCTTACCAACTATTTCTCTTATTTGATAGACTGCAGGAACCACCTAATAGGTACTTGTTAGATCTATCTTCCTTGAGTTAGGGAAATGAGAGAATAGAAGATGAGAGTAAGACATGTAGTAAGTCTAAAATAGGGAAATCAACCAAAGGTCAAAAGATTAGAAGAAAATTCAATAAACATATGCAATTTTTACTTGCTGAAGGGGGGTCATGTTCTTATGATGATGAGACAAAAGATGACATAGAGGTGCCCTTGAGGTACACACATCTTCTAAAAGAATGGGTACCCAAGGAACTACCTCCAATTAAAACTGATTTTTGTGTTAACTAGTGGATATATTGTATAGCTCCATCATCATTACATGTTATGGGCCTATTTTATATGGATGGCATAAAGGTATGTTACAACAAAGTTGTTGAATTGATGGAGTTTGTCAAACCTTGTTACAATTACAATAATTGGATGCGGATTGTTCAATATAAAAAAAGTATGCATAGGTATGCATTGTTAGAAAATTATATTCAATGGAAAGAAAAGGATCAAAGTAAAGTATTTTCTATGTACATTAATGGAAGGAAAAAAGCAACGTGGAATATTGTGGGTTTGATAGAGATGCTCCAAGGTGTGCTTGCATAATCACTTATCTTGGAATTTACTTGTCCTATCCTTTCCTAGATCCTAAGCTCACTTCTAGGATCCTAATAGTCTTTTCTCTTCTATCCTAAGACTATCCTAACCTATTTCCAAGAGTTAGTCTCTTTGTGCTCCACCTTGAGGGATCACTAACATTAAGGTTACTTCAAATCTTCATTCTATCTTAGATGACTCCAAGTGAATAACTCTTCACAAAATATTCACCAATGATACAGGGGGTGTATCCATCATTGAAACAACTAATTGGAATCCTTATGACTCCATTGGAATATGAAATCAAGACTTAAATAATCAAGTTCAAGACTGATTATTCTTTGTGTCCTAATATGCCTAATTGCTCAATTAGACCTATAAAGAGGGTTTTTTCTCAATTATTTATCAAAACATCCAAATAACCCCAAAAAATAACTTCAGATCTAGATACCCTTTGCCAAGACCTTAAATAATTTTTTGGTCTTAGGCTCCTAGGTCATCCATATAGGGGATTCCTGAAATGTAGGCCTAATAGGGATAATTTGCCTATATTTGTGCAGTCCTTTGATTTCTACCTAGAAATCTACCTAGATGGATTGGAAAAGGCCTAATATAGATTTTAGGTGGCTATAAGACTACTAAATCTCTGAAACCATACTTATTTCTGAGCACTCAGTCATTCCCCTACAAATGTACACCTGATTCACTCAGTCAATTCACTAACCAGACACTCGATGCTCGCCTAGGGCATGACTTTAAAAAAAAAATGGCTCTTCATACCTCTTACCTACATATTTATAATGTAAAAAAGATCCCCTACCATATTCATCCAGACCTAATTATTTCCACTGTTGGATTCTATGGGGGAGCCATAAAACTAGCTACTCCAACAACTACACAGTCTATAAAACAATTTACTAATCTAGACAAACGAACTCAAAACTGTAACCACCTAAATTTGGTCTGTCACAACAATAGACCCTATTTGCCTTAAGTGTGATCATACCCTCGATTTATGTCCAAACGACCCTGTTACTGCTTGGCATAATTCTTTTAATCAATTTAATGTCCTAGGTGATTTTTATCACTAATTTATATTATCTA